>CAIGRS010315968.1:0-11192 GCA_903798395.1 Fraxinus floribunda | reverse complement strand
AATATCATGAGTATGGAGCACTCATGAATCATCTAATAAGTGAATAACACGGAACTGATTATTAATTAAAAGCAACAAGTCACTTTTTAATTATTCTAGATGTCTAGTCAATCAAATCAATTTTATCATACATTGAATTGCCACAATAATAGATAGAGCTAGTAGTAAATAACACAATATTTGTTGGTGGAGAAAACTCTTAATTGGGTAAAAACTCCAGAACCAAGCCAGTAATTTTTACAATAGACAATAAGAACTTACAGTATAATCCAGTCTAGAAAACTCACTAGACTCGCTGATCTAATTCCTATAATTTTCAAGACTCGCTGGAACATCCTTCACTCGCACTTGCTCCCGATCTTCTATAATTATCTATCTTTTGTGGATCACCAAAAACGTTTTGTTCTTCTACTCTTCATGTGCTTGCGGTCCAACATTTCTCAATCTTCAACAACCTCTAAAAATTATTGAGAAAGTATATTCTAGATGATATCTAGGAAGTATGTATTTTGGATTATAAGAATTTAATGTTTTTCCCAACTTGTGATTGATTTATCACAAGAATCAAAAGTTTAATCTCAATATTGGATGTGTTTTTGGATCTTGGACTGATGTAATGAGGATGTAAAATACTGAACAACCGCTCACAAAAATGTAATGAGCATTGGATATTATAATATGAGGTATTTAACTAGTATATAATAGATAGAACTCTTGAAAAATGTAAACTATGATTTCTCGAAAACACACAGTCGCTTAAGCACTAGGCTAGCGATAGGAGATCGAGAAGTGCGTCGCTCGAGCGACAGGCGGGCGACAATGATTTTACTTTTTCTGTTCGAGCATCAGCTAGGCAACATGCTAGCATAAATTCGACGACTCTTTCTCCCTGTTCCATACTCGAACACAAAGACTCCTAATTCATTTATATAACCCCCAAAAAACTCCTTGTCTTTTACAACTATTTTACAATAATCTTATTTTTTTATAATAATTATTTTTGCCTAAAAAATTGCCAATACAATATAAATTCTAACAATTTCTCATTTGGCATTCGGTGACAAAACTATACAATATGAGTCAATGATGTAAAAATGTGGCATTCGGTGACAAAACTATACAATACAAGTCAATTATGTAAAAACAAACTATTCTACCAAAACTCAAATTGAATGTAGGTTTCTTGCATCCCTTGAAACCTGTTTTCTAAAATCAACAACTCAAATACTAAGTGCAAAAATACGTGATACATGAAATATAATAATTGAAACGGACTATCATAAATATATTAGCTAGATTGAGAAGTAATACTGATGTTAATCAAAACACCAATTGAAACATTAATATCACAAAACATCTATACTCAAAAAAGCTAAGCATTCAAAAAAAAAAAAAAAACTCTCAATACTATCATTTCCCCCTTACTGCAAACTCTCCAATATTAAAATTAAAATGCATAAAATTAAATTACTAAAATCAAATTGCCATCAACTCTCTCCCATTTTGTCACAAGTGACTAAATGAATTATGACAGTAATAATAACTCGAAGACGCAGTTGATAGCATACAGAAGCATAATCAATGATTAGTAAACTCTTCCACATACTGAGTTCAAGTTTAAATGAAGTAAATTGTATAAATGACTAATGTGTGTTGTTAAGTGCCACTAATTCCTTGTAATCAAAACTCCAAACCTTAAATTTGTGATAGATGACATACTAAACATCACTATTAAATAAATTTATTCCCCCTACTAATGGAAGTTAAACAATAATACATATTAAGACATATAAATAAAGCTAATTTTCATGTATATTATTTTTTTTCTCCCCTAGCTTTGAACACAATTCATAGTTTTCTTTTTAAACTCATCATTTTCTCTTTAATTTTTCACATCTTATGTGCAGACTCTTCTCCATTAAGTGATAAGATGACCATTGTAACGAATTTTGAGCCGATAACTTCAAATCAGTTGACCATAGAGCATCAGGTTATAAGAAACCCCTCGAGCTTAATTATTTGAGTCAAATAGATTTCGAAAAAGAGTATAAGATGAAACATTTTTTTTCTTTTAATAAGGGGATACACTAGAGTTTAGATCTACTAAATTAAAGTCAATCCACGTTTAAGGTCACCTTACTAACAGATGACAGACATCCCAAATCTCACACATGCAGTCAAGAATTACTCACAAAATCATAGTGTGTGCAGTGCAGATGGTACATGAAGAAACATATACTAAGAACTCCACATAAACCTAAACAAAGTTAACCTAAACAAAGTAATGAAAAATATGTTACGGCACATCAATTAAATTCATACTTGGTCACAACTCACATGCTCAAGTAAATCATATATCATGCTGTAGTGAAAAAAAAAAAAAAAAAAAAAAAATCTTTTCCAATTTTAAAAAAAAATAATTTTTTTTTAAAAAAATAAACTACCTAAAAAGCAGAAACATACAAAAAATAAAATAAAAGAGATGCATGCAATAATGAATGAATCACAATTAACAAGTATAAGCATGCATCA
This sequence comes from Fraxinus floribunda, assembly GCA_903798395.1. Classification (NCBI taxonomy): domain Eukaryota; kingdom Viridiplantae; phylum Streptophyta; class Magnoliopsida; order Lamiales; family Oleaceae; genus Fraxinus; species Fraxinus floribunda. The sequence continues at coordinate 8,660 of CAIGRS010315968.1, read as the reverse complement.
AAAGTACTTAATCAATTATGTACACAAACGCCCATACCATTAAGAGTACCGTGATCAATTTTTAAATTTTTCAGATCACTCTTTTTAAGCCAAACTTGTTTAGTGGGAAACTTATTTCTAGTCAACTGTATCATTAACTTGGTCAAATGACTCACTTGATTAGCGAGAAAGTCAATTTGGCCATCAAAATCATAATTTCTAACTCTAGTGAAATTTTGATTTTTACTTATATTCATAAGTTTATGACACATATGTCTTATATGTCATAACTCACCACAACTGAAACAAATGGAAATAAGGCCCAAAGTTATACAGTTGTTGATATCTATTCTTAGGTTGGTAGGTTATACGTTGTCTAGTAGGCACCTGTCCTACAACTCCATTATTCTTGAGTTTAGAATTCAAAACATACATAGGCTGGTTGGTGGCAGGGATAAAAATGATTTTAGAAGTAATAACCATATTATGATCTATCTGCTTATATCCTAGACCTCTCCTATTCCCAGTGGGTTTGTTCAACCCCAAAAGACAATCCAGTTTCCAAGATTCACTCGAGAAGGACCAGAGTTGAGCATTGCATTTCTCAAGGTCGCTCAGAAGGTTCTTAACCTGGATTTCTAATTTATCATTCTCAATGGTCAGTTCACTAAAGGACTTCTCAAGTTCACTTGTAAAATCCTTAAACTTAGACTGTAGGGATTGATTCACAGTATCTAGTTTATGAAGGTACAAGGTAGACTTCTAAAGGTTAGCTACAAGTTTCTCTCTAACTAGCTCAAGTTTATTGACATTCTTAAGCTCGACTTTATTCGCCTTCTTAATATTAAGAATCTCTTCATATAATTTTTGATAAGCCTCACGAATCTCTTCCTCATATTGCTCACTACTATCTACTTCCTCAACATTTTCACAGTCCTTATCAGATTTACTTTAAATCCTAGCAATGAAGACCGTAAACTTCTCATTCTCCTCAAGAGTAAACTTCTCAATTTGAGTATCCGAGCTAGACTCGTCATCGGTAAGAGTTGCATTCATATCTTTACCTTGATTTCTCTTACCATTATAACACTCACTTCAATAGTGGCCAAAACATTAACACTCATGATATCTCACAGATTTAGATCTCTTTCTAGACTCACTGGAATCAACTCTATGTCTCTCTTTATTCTTCTTCTTATTTTTAAACATTTTTTTGAAAATTCTTAATAAAGTATGCTATTTTCTTATCCTTAAGTGATTCTGAATCATAAGAATCATACACTTCTTTCCTAACAATGTTCAAGGCTATAGACTTGTTCTTCTTAGGTTGAGATATGATAAGTTAAGTATGGAGAGATCCAACCAATTCTTCAATCTTAACAGTATCTAGATCATAGTTCTCCTCGATAGCCGTAACTTTAGGCCTAAATCTCTCAGGTAAGGATCTTAAGATTTTTCCGACAATCTCAGGCTCAGAAATTCTTTCACCAAGGTTAAAGCTAGAATTAACTATGTCATTCAAGCTCGCATAGAAGTCATCGAAGGTCTGTCTCATCATCTTTCATCATAATCTCTTCATACTTAGTGGTCAACATCTATAACTTAGAGTTCTTAACAACCTGAGTTTTCTTATGTGTGGTCTGTAAAACATCTCAAACCTCTTTAGTAACCTCACACATAGACACACGTCTGAATTCTTCAGGTGATACTGCTATAAATAGAGCATGAAGCCCTTTACTATTCCAATTCACTCATCTAAGTCTTTTTTAAACCAAGTTGAAATATCAGTAAGGGTAACTACACCTGCAATTATGGTAGATGGGACGGTCCAACCATTTACTATGCTCAACCAAATACGCTCATTCATCGATTTCAGGAATGCTCTCATTCTAACTTTTCAATAAACATAGTTACTGCCATCAAAATATGGTGGGACAAACAATGAACTACTGATCTAGAAAACTTAGGAGAAATCGAAATTGTGCTCTGATACAACTTAAAAGTTACTAGTTTGACCCTAAAATTTCCTAACAAGTGAATAAATGCATAATTAAAATTATCAATTAAAAGCAACAAGTCACTTTTTAATTTTTCTAGATGTTTGGTCAATCAAGTCAATTTTATCCTATGTTAAATTGCGACAATAATAGATAGAGCAGTAAATAACACAATATTTGTTGATGAAGAAAACCCTTAATTGGGTAAAAACTCTAGGACCAAGAAAGTAACTTCTACTATAGACAATAAAAACTTACAGTATGATCCAGTCCAGAAAATCCACTAGATTCATTGATCTAATTCTTGTAATCTCCAAAACCCGCTGGAACGTCCTTGACTCACACTTGCTCCCAATCTTCTAGAATTGTTTATCTCCTGTGGATCACCAATAACGCTTTGTTCTTATACTCTTCATGTGATTGCGGTCCAACATCTCTCAATCTTCAGCAAGCTCTGAAAACTATTGAGAAAGTACCTTCCTGATGATATCTATGAAGTGTGTATTTTGGTTTATAAGAATTTAATTCTTTTCCCAACTTGTGATTGATTTATCACAAGAATCAAAAGTTTAATATCAATATTTGGATGTGTTCTTGAATCTTGGATTGATGTAATGTGGATATAAAATAATGAACAACCACACACAAAAAAGTAATGAGCATTGGATATTATAATATGAGGTATTTAAGTAATATATGATAGATAGAACTCTTGAAAAATGTAAACTATGATTTATCGGAAACACATAGTCGCTCAAGCGCTAGGCTAGCGATAGGTGAGTCGCTCGAGCGACAGGCAGACGACAATAATTTTGGTTTTTTCCACTCAAGCATCAACATGCAACATGCTAACGTAAATCCGACCACTCTTTCTCCTCATTTCATACTCTAACCCAACAACTTCTTATTCATCTATACAACCCCCAAAAGAGTCCTTGACTTTTACCATTCTTTTATAACAATCATATTCTTTTATAATAATCATTTTGTCTAAAGAATTGCCAATACAATATAAGTCATAACAAAAATGTTTGGTTTTAAAATTAAATCAAGCTTAACCTAAATGTTATTTTGAAGTGTAAGGATTGGGTATTTGTACAACTGAGTTGTTTGTTGTAGATGATGTGGGAAAAAGAAGTTGCTAGTACATGGATATAGATGGTGGGCACATGAATTGAATTGAGGCTGCATTTAATGTGCAGCATTGGGCTAATGATGGAAACATCGAGTTAATGATGGCAGAATTGGGATTAAAGATGGAAACAATCTTGGTGTAGGTGGTAACGCTAAAAAATGGGGATAGATTAGATAATGCAGGGTGTTAGGGTGCTAAAGTTGAACAATCACATGTAGGGGTGGGCCTGAAAACCACAACCCGCAAAATCGACCCGACCCGACCCGACCCGACCCGATTTTGGGTCGGGTTGGGTCGGTTTAGAGATAAATTCGGATCGGGTCGGGTCAACTAAATTTAAAATAATTGTGGGTCGGGTCGTTTTAGCCTCAAAAACCGACCCAACCCACTAACTTCAATCAAAACCCTAAAGGTACACAGAAACAACTCCAAATCAAACATAACTGCAGAACAAATCAAACATAGCTGATCAGCGTGAAAATTGTTATTGTAGCATAACTGGGCTAAAAATTGTTATTGTAGCAGGCACCGAACTGGGCTGAAAATGACCAGCAAGGGAGTGGCCAGACTGAGAGCTATCACAGTCCCGACAAGGGTCAAACTGGAGAGAACCAGGAGGGAACCGCCGACCGTGGCTCCTGTCGCCGCCTTCACCACCGGTGTGACACCGACTGCTTCTGTTGCTGCTCCTGACCCTTCTGCTGTTGCTGATACTGCTCAGCCATTTNCTATCACAGTCCCGACAAGGGTCAAACTGGAGAGAACCAGGAGGGAACCGCCGACCGTGGCTCCTGTCGCCGCCTTCACCACCGGTGTGACACCGACTGCTTCTGTTGCTGCTCCTGACCCTTCTGCTGTTGCTGATACTGCTCAGCCATTTGCAAACTCCCTTGAATTTCAAAATACTAAAGAAGCTATATGAATTGAATGCAGTTTTGTGATTTCGGTGGGCGATTATATAGGAGAGAAAGAGGGGTACGTGTTGAAGGGTGGAATCGGGTGCCCTAGCTTCATCTTCAGGATGGAGAATTGCATTTTCTGGGTGCAAGAGGTTTCTTTGGCTTGGGTTTTGTTTGGACTTGGCAGACTTTTTTGGGTATCTGACCCGGCCCGATTCGGGTTGGATCGGTTTAGGGCAAGAGCCGGGTCGGGTCAGTTTGAGAAAGAGCCCAAAATCGAAATTATCGGGTCGGGTAGGTTTTGGGCCAAATTCGACCCGAACCGACCCATTGCCCACCCCTAATCACATGGTTGTACAAGGACAATTTTTTTAGCTTTGGAATAGAGGTGGCAATGGGTCAAGTCGAGCCGGCTCATCCCCATTTCCCACAAGCTTGCCTAGCAAGGCTCGACTCGACTTAAATTGTCCCCCTTGAGCTCGTGGGCCAAGCACGAGCTCAATTTTTTTTAACCCTCCTCCTTTTATTCGAAGTTAAAATTATATACATATAACTTGTTTTATGTACAATTTTTTTTTTTTAAATCAAGAATGAATCCATTTTGGAATTTCTTTAAGTTTTTCCAAATATTATCAATGAAGCAATCTGGCTCTAGGTGTCGATAATAGAAAAAGACTGGGAAAGTCCATGGAGGTCTACCAAACACATGAACCAAACTCCCTTCATGTGTTTCGCAGCACGCTTCATTAATGTTACTTGGAATTTAAGGTAATGGATTATCTGTTTTCATATGCTTGTTTTTATTGATGTAACAATCTTTATTTTCAATAAATTGAATGTAGAGAATTAATATGATGTTTGAATAATTGAATTGTATGATATGAAATGTATAAAATTGTAGAAGTAGATTGTATAAATAATAAATTAAATTGAGATTTGGGATTAAATTGATTTTTTAAAAAAAAACAATTATTTTAAATACCCTTCTCCTTCTATTTGGGTTTTAGATCGATTTCTTAATTATTGAGTAGACGAAGTTAAAATTACACACGATTTTAGCATACTTATCGAAAATGAGCCTCTTACCAATCCTTTAAGCACATTAATACTTCTAAAATGTCTTCTTTGAGTCGGCTTCTTATCTCGGAATGAGTTCGTTTACCTGCATTAAAAGTAGACTCCAAAACTTAAGTTCGTTTACCTGCATTAAAAGTAGACTCCAAAACTATGATGTTAATAAGAGGTGTTAGTATTTTTATTTTTTTTTTTGCAATCACAAAAATAATTTTATATTTTCATTCGTTGTTTCATCAAAAATCAAGTAAATAAGTTGTTGCATCAACAAGCTCCACGCTACTAAACATTTAATGATTAAAATAGTTAAGTAATTCAACAGGCATTCCAGCGGATTTGCGTCTGATGTCTGATTATATGAAGGAGATATACTAGAAGAACCTCTCGCATCAAATCTTTCATTCCTAATGCCTTCAAAAAAATTCACTATTTCTACATCGTCTTCATCAAGATAGTGTAAACGGTGGGTAAGAAGGGTGCCCGACTAAAATTGCCCTTAACCGCTATGTATACGATTCATCCATGGAAGTTAATGTGTTTTCTAAGTTAGAATAGGTGATAGATGCGTCAAATTTGAAGAGTTTTTGATTGGTCTAATAACATATTTAGTACATTTTAAATTATATTTGGTTTCCATTACTTATGCCAAAGGGAGTAATATAGGCAAAACTTGACAATACTTTCTAAACTTCAATTCCATAGAAACAATAATTCATTAAAACCAGGACCATTTCTGTAATTAATAAAAATTCTTGCAATAACAAAAAGACATTCAATAACTCTTGAACTAGTAGGGTAGTATATCCCGGATAAGATATTTATGAAATCATAAAAACTTGTCAAAAATCCGTTAACTTTAAAGGTTAATTCTCAATCAGCATTAATCAAAACATACTCATCTTCATTTTTTATATGCCTAGAGTTATAAAATTCAGTAATTAAATATTCATATCCTTCACATACTTTAATAATAAGTAAGTGGATTTCATCTATACCTTATGTCAGTTACAAATTTTTTGGAGCATAATATTCCTCAAATATTTGTTTCCTACTTGGTGATATATATTAGTAAATCTCTAATTCTATATATTTGATCTTTTATATATTTCATATTATCTTGCGCAATTAAATTTAAAAAAGTGACATACACAACGAACATGAAACAAAAAATCACTAAAATCAACATTATTTAATATTAGCATTGTCAAATGTAGAAGAACAAATTTTATTTTCAAAACAATATTATTTAATAATTTGCATAAAACAATATTATTTAATAATTTGCATAAGAGCGTAGAAAATGTTGATAGCATTATGAGAAAACCCAATTATCTTAAAAGCAATTATTTTTTTTTTATGTATAACCTAAAGTGGGTCCATGTAATGTTCAGTTGCAGCTGTATTATTATTATTATTATTATTATTATTATTATTATTATTATTATTATTGTCTTTCCATAAATTTGAAGTAAACGATATAAATCACCATATTTATGTAAATCATGAATAAGTCAATTCTTGGTTTTAATGAAATAATCTATGGTATCCGAACGAAGAGCATTTCTACTTACCTCAATGTATCTTGGTTGAAGATATCCTTTTACGAATGCTGTGAAATGGTTATTGTCTACTATGCTTAGTGGTAACTTAGCACAGGCAACGAACTTCACAATTCCTTCATGAGTTTTTCTTCTTAATACATCCACGTGCTAAGAGTAGTAAAATTTTAATGAAAGAAGGAGTACCAAATTGCAGTTTTGTTTGAGATCCACCAACAAGCCCATGTTTGGATGTACATTTGAGGTAGTAACGGTTGAAGTAGGTAGTGTCGATACTCTTTTGCCATGCTAATCACGTTTGGTAGTATTTACACAGTACTTTATACTCTTAAACTCTATCGACTGTATGATCCATTTGGATTAATTTAAAATGTTCTCGACACTTTGCAACTTTTTTCCCCTTGCTTTCATCTTGTATCGGAAATTTCTTGTTCCGATAGGACAAAATCTTCATCAATATCTTCTAAATCAATTGGATGACTACTTCCGTGAGCATCATCAACGCGCATTCCCAATAAATCATCGGGAATTAAGATATCATTGAGATCGAAAAATTCATTGTGAAATTGAGATTGTGACATCATGAGTGAGTAACCACCAAACAAACTCTCAACAAAAGCATTAGGATCCATGTGTATGTAATAGAATAGAATATATGTTAAGAATAAGATGAAATAGAATCATAGTAGAGAGTGTAATTTGAATGAAGATGAAATGTATAAATTGGATAATATAGTGTAGAGAATAGAATTGAGATATGTGTGTTAATATATATAGAATTGAGTGTAAATTATGTAACTGAATGTGTACGTGTATGTAATAGAATTGATAGTAATTTTATATTTTTGATTGTAGAGAGAATGTAGAAGAGAGTAGATAGTTAGTTTGAAAAATGGATTGAAGTTATAAGGTATTTATAGAGTTAAAAAGATAAAATTAATTTAGTGACCGTTGGAGGACTTTACAAACTTCAAAACTTGACCGTTGGAACCTTTTTGCTCGTGCCGAAACGAGTCTAAGCCACTCATGGGTCGAGCCTCGATGAGTTACTCGGCCATTTTGCTGCCTCTACCATTGAGTGATTATTCGAAATCACATGGGAATTGTGAAAGTGGCTTGTTCCAAGCATATGCTATGTTACCTTTCACCCAGTGTTGCCGAATCAATTATACTTAAAAAGGATTTTGGCCAAAGAAGTTAGATTGTAGTTGGAAATTCATTTCAAATATATTCCACGTATGGTTCAACTAAAAAAATGATTAACCACATATTTTATGAAAATCAAATTTTTAGTGACACATGACATCAATTTTTATCAAAATCTATCAGAACTCTAATTTTTTATCTTAAATCAAATTGGAGCGTAGTTTAGCTCCTAATGCTCACAAAATATTGTAGTCCTAGTTCGTGAGGTGAATTGTGGTGTTCTCACTTTATTTTCAGAGGGGAATAAAGTGGTCTATTAACTTCCTTTGCTATATTTGGCCCCATCGTTAGTATTTAGATAGATAGTGTTCTATTAGTCTTATTATTCACAGCTTTGTGACGATTTAAATTAATAAAATTGTGTTTGATTTGTCAAAAATTAAAAATCTTAAATATACAAAGTTCTCATTGGCTTAAATTATTTTTTTAAGTTGTTCGTGATCATGTACAGTGTACACAAACATATTCGACAATTAAACACAAAAAACATGAGGCTTTAGTGTGCCAATCCAAAATGGCCGCGTTTGAGGAAATTAGTAAAATGACCACTTTTTACATTTAAATATCAATAGTATCCCTTTTATTGACAAAAATTGTACATGTCAATGGCTGGGTGCAAAACTTTTGATGTACAATTAAACCTCGATAAAGTAATACCCTCGGGATTGGAAAAAAATATTCATTTAGCGAGGTTATTTATTTATCGATAAATGAATAATTTATTCATTTATCGATAAATAAATAACCTCGCTAAATGAATATTTTTTTCCAAGTCCCGAGGGTATTACTTTATTGAGGTTTAACTGTATAA
>CAIGRS010315961.1:0-16021 GCA_903798395.1 Fraxinus floribunda | reverse complement strand
GGGGGGGGGGGGGGGGGGGGGGGGGGGGGGGGGGGGGGGGGGGGGGGGGGGGGGGGGGTGGGGGGGTCAATTATATTATATTACAAATAAATATTTAATTTAATAAATTAATTGTAAAATATAATTAATTATTTCAAATAAAAATTTGAGTTTTGTAAATTGAAACCTTTAGGCCTGATTTTTGATTTCATGAAAGATAAAGCCTGATCCATGAATTTTTCTCTTATATTAACCATCTAAACATATAACTAACTTAATCATTTAGTTGGAAGGCATTTATGAATACTTGAGTAATGGTAAGAACTATGACTTCGAATCCCCCTATATATATTTTTTTACCATTTTAATATCGATCCCACAACTCAACTACACTTATTCAGATTTGGAAATCTTTGTTCCTATTTTATTTAATAAGATCCAAGAGCGTAGTTAAATCCATCATCACATATGATCCGAAATATCTTTATCATGAAACATATGAAGATGCATTAAATCACATGAGCATTCAATGAGATCGTCCAAATTTGTACTTAGCAATTTCAAAATTTATAATTGACAATGTCTATATTCAAAATCATGAGTAATTGACTTGTAATTTAAGTCAAAATAATTTGGGGTTGGTGGAGTCCTAAAAGGAGTACAAGACAATTCAAGAAAATTAAGAAACGAAAAATACGATCACTCACTGCACGCCAAGATGGCCCTCAAATGCTCAGAATAGGAGCATCGCCGCTCGAGAGCACTAAGCGCCTGCACAGTGCTAAAGCAGCGTATTTTTCTAGACATAATCATGATTTAATTTCAACAATATTTTCTAATCCTATTTCACCCCCAAACACTGCCTATAATAAACATACAATTATAGGTCCATCCCAAAGTATGTTGGATTATTATTTCATTATAGAAATCATATTATTGAAGATCCAAAGATCTCTAATTTCAAGCACCTGATCATTGATTCAAAAATTCATCCCAAATATTATTTCGTTATTGGTTGAGTCTTATTTTTAGTCAAGAGAGCATCATTTAAAGATTAAATCCACATTCAAATATTTTCTTACGTCAACCACAGATCAAAACACAAAAGATTATTAGATTAAATACCAAAACCTTAAGATCTATAAGTTTTCAGAGTTCTGAAATTTGGAGAAGAGATGTTTAGAGTTCTAGTGCTCCTGAACAAGTTTGTTCTTGGTGATCTATTCTAGATGGAAGAAAAAATAGCTCAGAGTTACTGAAAAGTGTGGTTCACACGACCAAAGGAAGTCCTTGGTGATTTACAAGTTAAGTAGCCAGAATCGGTACCGTTTAGTGGTGTCTAAACTGATTGTAAGTTAACTTTTCTAATGGATCTTTTGACAATGTTTGCCCGGAGGTTTTTGGTATTGTTTGCTTTATTGCTTTTGATCTATATGTTTATGTGATTGTTTAATTAAGGTTAATTGATTAATTACCTTAATCATCTTAGAAAAATAACTAAGTGACTTCTTGTTTGTTATTTATTAATTTCACATATTTGGGTCTATATATTTCCCAACAATAGCTATATATTTATATTTTCAATAGAACTTTATAATGATTGTTACCAGATGCTAAATTCATACTCATTTTCTTGAATGTTAAATCCCCTACAATTGTTTCTTATTGATGTCCACTTTTAATATGTCTTATAATATCTTCATTATTAATTTTTTTTAAGTACATTTTTTTAATATATATAACAAAACTGGCATTTCCTCTACTATTTGATTTCTCTACAACTTTTTAAGTTTTGTCAAATTATATGAATGTACTTATCTAGACTTCGAACTCTATAGTCGAGCTCAATACAAGCTATGAAAAATCAAGTTGTGCAACCTAAAATATAAGAGACCCAATCAATATTTTATAGAATAATTAAAACTTTTGTTAAATTATTTTCTTCTTTAATCACGTTCAATTTTATTTGTTCATAAAAATACTTGAAATTAAGGTGTGAAAAGTAAGAAATTAAATATCTTATTATAATACACTAGTCAAAGTAGTTTAATAAAATAAGATTAAAATCAGAGATAGAAAGTGATAATGTGCCAAGCAGTAAAAAAAGGAAAATTAAAGTTTATTCGATTAAGATACACATATAATGAGAGACGGGAGGGAGAGAAAAACAACAAACAAAAAAAAATTGAGAGCGCCAAAATAAAGCTTCTAAAAAAAAAAAAAAAAGAGAGAGGAAGAAGATATTGAAAAGAAAAAGAGGAAAAACAGCATTATAAACCTGTCTAGCCTCAGAATAGCGATTATTTTGCAGGCTGGTTTCAGCAGATATTTAACATGGAAGAATACAAGAGAAAACAAGAAAATTCTTTATTATTCATCCAATGTTTGAAAATAACCTACAAGCTGGGGTTATATAGCTAAATTTTCTTTTTTTATTTATCAAAATTTTACAAAAAATAGCAAAATTTCAATATTCATACCAAAAGGAAATACGTAACAAAAGAAATAATATCCCAAAAATCTGACATAAATCGAGTTCGTAATCTATGTTAACGAAATATTACCAAAAAGGGAAAAAAATAACTAAAATTGGGGATTCAGAAGGGAAAATAGCGGATTTTGCCCTCGAAACCAATGCACACCGAGATGTGTGCACCCGAATTTTTTTTTCTGAATTAGGGTTATGAGCGCCATTCTAATAATCATAACCAAAATTATGGTCAAAATATCGAAACGTGTCTAAAAAGTCTACAATTAGGAAATATAGTTGATTACTTGCCATTTTTGCGCTGATCCACCAACTCATGGTAACATCAGCGCCATCAACGAACTATCGGACAACTCAACACCATCGGACTCGGTTCCACCCGCATCAACCTTCATTTTAAATGTTGAGTTATAACAAAAGGTAAGAACAAATTAAAGAAATACGAAATTCACAAAACTGTGTCTACATATGCATGCCTTTTAATTTCTTTTCTCTCCGGAGTTTGGGCAGTTGCCTGGATCTTATGTGATTCCGTCCATGTTTTCAAGCTCGTATTGTTTAGGTATACCAATTCTACTTCTTAAAAATGGGAGAGTAAAGAATTGGTCAATTGGAGGAAAGGGTATAATTTGGATTTGGGGAAAAGTATTTAAAAAATTTAAAATGGGAAATAATCTTGAATCTCTTCAATAGTTATTGGTCAATTTCTTGGAATTTCTACTTCTTCAACTTAAGTAACGATGTATGAATTTATGTACGAAATATGTTATTCCTTTTGGCTTCTCCCTTTGAATGATATATGTGTATTGTAGTCCAAAAGCCTCCCCTTTTAAACCTAAGTAAAGATGTACGAATTTATGTGTGAAATATGTGATTCCTCTTGGCTTTTCCCTTTGAATGATTTATGTATATTGTACTCCAAAAGCCTCCCCTTTTAAACGATGGATGAAGATATATATAATCTCCAAAATTAGGTGAAAACTCGTAATCAATATTATATTCTAAAAATAGGTTGAATGAAATTAGTTAACAAAATCTAAACTGTCACTCAACATCATGGGATCGCATGGTCTTGTTTGTTGAGATCATAGATTTAGCTATTTTTGCTTGCAATTCTTGAAATTGTGACCCTTTTTTGGTCTTCATTCAACTTGGTCCTTGAACTTATTCTTCCGTATAGCTCAAATCCATTCCTATTTGTATCTTGGGTCCTTTACCTTTTTATCTTTACAATTTAGTCATCCTCATTCTACAATTATCCATAATTGATCCAATGAATGTTTCAAAGTTTACATTTGAGTTCTTGAACTTTTCAAATATTGCACGTTCTCAGAATCAATCCCAATTAAACTCAAAATCGTCTTTCTTCACGTCAAAAGCATCCAAGTGGGGGATTTTCCTACATTTAACATATTTACATTAAATTAGGTAAATACCCATTTAATAAATAATAATAAGCCATTGTTTGATCTCTATTATTTTCAAAATATATTTCTTTCTTTTTTAATTACATATTTTTCAATAAAATAATATTACATGCAAGTACAAAACTTTTCTTTATTTCTCAACCACATATTTTTCATTAATCCGCTATTCTAAAATACATTCTTAAAAAATGGGCCCAAACAAGCTCTAAATCCAGTTTAAAAGTTCGAATAAGTGTGTAAATTACACTTATCAATATTAAAGATGAGTAAATTTTTTTCACGATATAGTTGGTGCCTAGAAATTTGAAGTGTTTCAGTTGATAATATAAGCCCCTATTGGGGAAAAATAATATTTTGAATAATAATATTTAGGAGAATGTATGGTTAAAAAGCAGGAAAAAGTTTTAGGTTTATGTTCAGTATATTTAATTGTATGAGTGTGTAGTTAAAAATAAGTATGTAGAAAAAAGAGTTTTCAAATAATAGTTATCAAGTAGGGGCTAAATAAAATTTAAACAGTTCCATTGTAGAAAAATAATTGCATCATTGCAATGAAATGTTGTGAAAAAGTTCCTCGCTTTAAAGTTGAGGAAAAACTTATTTTTGAATCAATAAGTTGACGACTAATAATGTGATTTTATTTTTTGGTTAGCCCATATTTGATGTTCATTACAAAGAGAAATTTAAAGAAAATGATATTTTGAATAGTAATTTTTTAGAGGATATATAACTGAGATGTAAAAAAAAATTGAATTTACTTATATATATTTTATTATGTAAATGTATGGTTGAATATGAGTAGAAAATAAAGAATTTTAAAATAAAGAGTGTTTAATACGGTCTCCCTTCCTTCACGAGGACAATCGACTTTTGTAGAAGTATGTTTGATTAGTTTTATTTTTCATGGAAAATATCGTTTCATCAAAATTCCTACTTTTGGGGTATTTGATTGACAATTTTTTCTATGTAAAATATTTTCCAACTTTTGGTCATATGACTATATTTTCTTAAAAAATAAGGAAAATATTTTCTTTATGCAGGTATAATTTTTATTTTCTAGGTAATTCAATTTATTTTTCTCTATCTCATCTATATCTTCTTTCTCATACATCCATCAATAAAAAAAATGGACAAGTGTAATATTTTCTAAATTGAAAACAAAATCAATCAAAAACATTTGATTAATAATTTTCATAAAAAATAATTCTAGACAATTTATTTTATTTTTCATAATTGTAATCAACCCGAGTGATGCTATTTAGCATTGATGTAGCATTAATGGTAAGTAAAATTAAAAGACCTTTCATCTGGTTAATCATCTACCGCGTCACCTAAACTGAGTTGAGTACTTAGCATTATTCAATAGGTAATGATGGTTGTACACCAAGTTGTCCCTCACAATAGGGGGGCTTCCAAAAAAGAGTGGGCACCCATATTGAAAGGGGGTGCCAAACTTTGTGTGCACTTTGAATATACGCCAAATTTGGTCTTTGTTCAACGAGTCTTGCTACTTGTACATAATCTTGTGTACATAAAGGTGTTCACCCCTTCATATGGGGGTGGGGCTCATTTGGAGATAATATTTTTTATTCAAGTGGGTATCACCCTCATGTGAGAGGATAGATACCTTGATGTACAAAAAATTATGTACAAATAGATACTCTTGTTCAATAGACACATGTACATTCTTTTAGTGACATCGTGGTGTATTTCATTGATTGCAAATTGAAATGGGTGTGTTTTTTTAAAACTGTCCATCGGCAAAATACTTGATATAGTGTAAAAAACGAAGTAAATATTCTTGTTTGGTGTAGATTAAAATCTAATTTTAATCCAAGTTAAAGTCAAACAATCAATATTAACCACATCTTTCATGAGTCTCACAACTTTTTAATCACATATTTCAAATTTTTTTTTATCATAATATATTAAAAATCTAATTTTAATTCCTACCAAACATCCTCTAACTTACACGCAGCATGATTTTTATTAAGGGTGAGTTTGAACTATATTTTTTTTTTTGGAAAAATGTACTTTGGAATAGTAGATTGATGAAGAATGTGTAGTTAAAAGAAAAAAAAATTATTGATGTGATGAAAAATATTATTTTATTAAAAATGCTATTGAAAAGGATGGTAATGAAAATTTTAACCACAGGGCTAAATGAACCCACGGTTAGGAAAATTTAATCATTTTTCCCACGAGACCTTAAACCTACCGTCTAAAAATATCGCTCGATCAGTTTATCCTTCATATTTACCCAAAATTGGTTGATGGCTTGGTTTTGGCTCTCGCATCAATCGGTCGGAAAAGCTAGCGTTATTAACCGTTTAATGTACGATTTATTCGATAACACTTATCTGGTAAAAATAAGATTGCTCTTTTAATTTTTTATTGAATTTTTAGATTGTGGTTAAAGAGTGCGGATCTGAGAGTTTACGTTTCTATTTTTTTGCATTTTCTTAGATTTTAGTTTTTAATTTTGTGATCACATGTTTGCTGCTTCTGATTAGGTTGACTGTGGACAGTTGTAAGTGTTTTGCTTTAACTCAACCTTTCATATATTGAGCAAATCTGTATTTTTGATAAATTGCAGGAAATCTTTGATGGAGATAACTCTGCGTATTATATGATTATATTTATTCGGTCTTTTTTTTTTTGTTATATAATCCTTATGCAGGATTGAAATAATAATCAGTTAAATACCTGGAGTAAAAAAGAAAGGGCTTGATGAATCTGATTTTTCTTAGGATATTTTACTAAGTGATTTTATTTGAATTGTTGATGTTGAATAGTCAAACATACTGTTTGTTGTCTACAATCTACTTACTGAAACTTAGAACTATTCTATTTGAATTCATTTGTTACAGTCGGATCGTTTTACATTCCTAGTAGCGATCGTAGAGATGTTACATTTGTTGTTAGATAGACCCCTCTATCTCATCTTCCACCTCAAGAAAAGAAAATTACACTGGTTCCTAATTGCTTTTGAACTGCCTTTTAAGGCTATTATTGTCATTGATTTACTCCCAAAGACAATATAGCTCGAAGATCGAAGAGTGCGACTGCTGCTTTGGTTTGAGATGATTTTTGATGCTATAATGCCATGAATGTCTCTGAGCATATATTACTAACATGAACTCTTGTCTCTTTTTGAGATATTGCTCAGGTCCTTGACATCTCCCGTAATTAATTGCATGCCAATGATAATAGTTTTATTCGATATCTATTGTATTTTCAACTGTATTGCATTACAATACCGAGCTCTTTTTAGGTTTCCTTGTCAAATGCCCAGAGGTAGTAGTGACGATCATATGTTGGATTTGATAGTGGAACAGAGAGTTGATGTGATCCATTTATTTGCACGACTCCTTTCATTAACAAGCATTCTATTGCATGCACTCTAATCAATCAGCACCAAGTCAACATCCTTTGCCCTTTTTATAGAAGCCATGAAGTTATATTTACTTTCACTCTCTAGTGTTGCACCTAGAACTTTCTACAGGGTGAACTTTTAGGGAGTGAACTGTGGCGCTGGAATTTAAACTGGTGGGCTTCAATTCAAATTTGTTTCAATTTCAAGGCCTTGTTACTCAAACTTAAAATTAGCTATTAGTAACATCCTGCTAGACATGGAAGTTGCTTCTTTGGTTAGGACTCAAATATAGAGGAAAGAGGTCAATGCACGCGAGCATGCACGTAACTTCATCTTCTGTAACTTCTGTTATGCCATCTTTTGAGCATAGTTGCCGTTTGCATTTGGAATGTATGTTTCCTAGTTCCTAACTCCAGTGATTGAATTGTGTCGTGCTTGGTGTCTTTCTGGAAAACTAATCTTGTATTCTTGCGACTAAAGGGATACTGCTGGGCAAGAATGATTTAGGAGTCTCATTCCAAGCTACATAAGGGACTTCCCTGTTGCGTTCATTGTATATGATGTTGCAAGTAGGGATCTCTCTCCTTTTTCTCTCTCTAAAATATAGTAATTGTATATGTAGACCAAAATTATAATGGATATTAAAAAATTGAGTCCACAATTTTTTATGAAGTTCATTTGATGTTTCAAGTGGAAATATTTTGGCATTGTCACCTAAGGCATCAATATTGCAATGCACTATGATTATTTCTACTGTGATGATAATTTACCTCCTATTGTGGTTCCCCTTTTGTGTTTAGGCAGCAGTCATTCCTTAACAAAGTGGATTGAAGAGCTTCACACACATGTTATCACTGTCCTTGTTGGCAATAAAACTGACCTGCTGGATAAGAGGTAAGGATATTGTCCTCATTTCCCTTGCTTCCATTTTCAGTATTTCACATAAAGAGTAGAGTAATGTGAAATTTTCATCCAATGAAATTCTTCTGTTAGTCTGTTTCATTTAATGCTTTTGTTTGAGGGGTTCAAATCACAGACAACGTAAAATAATAAAATTTATCTCATGATGTGGACAAAAGACATGCCGTACTAGAGATATAGTGACAAAACAGTTGCATTCTTAGAGTATACTAATTGGGTAAATCTACTATTCTCAAATATGTTTTTCCCAATTGAACTTCATTTCTCNCAAATCACAAACAACGTAAAATAATAAAATTTATCTCATGATGTGGACAAAAGACATGCCGTACTAGAGATATAGTGACAAAACAGTTGCATTCTTAGAGTATACTAATTGGGTAAATCTACTATTCTCAAATATGTTTTTCCCAATTGAACTTCATTTCTCGTGAGCAAAAATGATCAACTATGTATTAAGTCCACCCTCTGATCATGTTATGATCGTTGACTTTGTTCTCCTGACATGAATTGCCTAACATTTAAATTGATTATGTTGAGAGATACAGGTAGAGAGAGATGATAATACACCAATCAGATACATTCATTTGCTGATGTACTGTGTATATTGTTGTCCTTTTGGTTCCTGGGTGTGGTTATGGCCTTTTTAATTCAATTTAAGCCATGAAACTCCTGAGGTATATAATTTAAGGACTTTGATATGGTTTTAACCCTTGACACAAGAAGAATTTCCCGAGAAAAAAGGGAATCTTTTTCTGCACCACTATGAATTTTTATGTGGTGTAACATTGTATCGAATCCAAGATAGGGAATGGAAGTTAAGGTTATTTGATTGCAAAATGTGAACATTGAGGTTTTACCTCTCCTAGAACATAGAGGCTGAGCTTCAATTTGTGACCTTTTTACTCCATAGCATGTAATGGATTTAAATGGAGGTAGGGGTGTCAACTAGCTGAGTTGAAACTTTTTGCTCGGGCTCGGCTCGAGTAAAAATACTTCAAGCTTTTTTTTACTTGAGCCGAGTTGAGCAAAAGCTCGGCCAAAAAACTTAGGCTTGACCCAGGCTTTCGGCTCGAGCATTAGCGAGTCTAGCCGGCTCAATTTTTTTTTAAAAATTCATGACTAATCTAAATTTTTTTAAAGAATTAAAAATTTGTGCAATTTATGTGTACCCAAAATGGGGCTCAGCCCCACCGAGCCACGAGCAGGTCAGGCTCGGGCTTTTTCAGAGTCGCCCGAGCCGGCGAGCCATTTTGCCATCCCTAAATGGAGGGTTTAAGGTAGGTAGAAATCATGTCCCTAAGACTGTATCAAGCAAGTTTCTTGGTAAATACAATGGAAAATGCCATTTGTACACTCCAAAATGTACATCATCTTTGACACTTGCTTTATTTTCAAAAAATTATTGGAGGGAAAACTCCTCCATTTTTCCTTTCTTTAAATTGTCAAATGACAGTTTGCCAAACTTGGTGTACACATGATTGAATACAATAGGTGTACATATTACAATGAATAAGATTTTAGACTATGGTTTTGGATTCTACTTTCTAGTTACTAGTATGAACAAGCGAGCGATTGGTTGCAAACTTAAGGTTGCTATTTGATTTGTGTTTGATGTAAACTGGTTGGACATTAATGGGATTAGACCTGCCTGTCAATTTGTCTTAAACTTTCAAAATGGTACAAGTCGAACTTAGATTGTGTTAACTACCTTGGTTCAAAGTCGAAGTCTTGATTACCATAGGTAGTCATCGTGCTAGATATGCCTTGACATCATAGAAAGTATAGGGGGATACACATTGACATCTAAAAAGGATTAATTTTTTTTAATAATTTTATGGTAAAATAAACTTTTGAGGCTTATATATTTAGCCCCTGTTTGAAACCCATTTTGAAGAAAAGAAAATTTTTGGAATAGTGATTGATGTGAGAATGTGTTGTGGAAAAGTGATGAATTTTTTTTGATTTGTGTGTAATATTATTTTATTTGGAGAATGTGTGGGTGAAATGAAGAATGAAAATGAGAATGAGAATGAGAAATTAATGGGTGTCAAACGGGGGCTTAGTTTGTAGAAGTCAAGAATTAAAAAGAGTACTAGTAAATATCTTATAATAATATCGTAACCAATTATTTGTCTCACAATTAATAAACAATTGAAACTTATAATATGATCTAATATAAGTAATAATAGTCAATAGATATTGTCAGTAGGATTTTTCAACCATTAAAATACACAGTTTATATTTCCAGCACTCGTGTTCATATTATGATAAAATATTATCGTGATTTCTAAAATATGTTCTATGCATGCATGTGCTGGCTAATACCAAGTCACGTGTATCAAAATCCTCATGACTTGTGCTCACACGTATAAAATTCTAAAATTTTTTGGTGTATATAA
Organism: Fraxinus floribunda; assembly: GCA_903798395.1. Lineage (NCBI taxonomy): Eukaryota > Viridiplantae > Streptophyta > Magnoliopsida > Lamiales > Oleaceae > Fraxinus > Fraxinus floribunda. The sequence continues at coordinate 5,428 of CAIGRS010315961.1, read as the reverse complement.
TAAATGTACACAGGGGTGTCCATAACCCTCACAAAAATGTGTGTCCCACCTCATGTGAGAGTTATGAACACCCATATATGTACATATATTATGTATACCAAGCACATTCCAAATTCTATTACTAATCATGCTTAAGATTGATTATTTGAATCAAAGATTCAAATGTTTTATTTCCTTTTTCTTGTCTAAAAGTTATTAGTTAATAAAATCTAATCTTTCAGAATTCTTTTTTCTATGTACTCATTTTTAATCATACATTCACACAATAAAATATTCAAATATGTAAATTTAAAGTTTACCCTACTTTTTAACCACACATTCTTTCAAAAACTCACTATTTAAACAATGCTCTTTCGAAAAAATGGCCACCAAGTAAGGGCTAAGAAAACTAAAATTATCCTGAATGATACTACTGATCAAATAACCCGATCCGATTCACATCCAGTCAGTTCCTCTTCCACTAAAAATTAATTTACATTACTAATAATAATAAAAAGAAAAACATAAAAAAAACAAAATTAGGGTGCACTTGCAGACACACTAAAGCAATTGATCATATATTAAAAAATTTAAAGCAATTGATCGTATATTAAAATATATATATATATATATAATTTTCTATTTCAAAATATTGTATTCAAATAATTGTAATCTTTATCTTTTCATCAATAACATTTATATGTTTTCAAATAAGTTTGATTTTTCGGCTCTATTTCCACAATTATTTATCACCTGGGCCATTTTGGTATTAGAGTCACGAGTTAATTAAGGTAAGGTTATAGCGATTATATTAATTTCGGTACGATGTCAAGGGAAAAACTGGTTACCTTTGGAGCCTGCTGAATAGCGTTCGTCAGCCTATTTTGTCGAGTGAGCAATGGGTGGTCCCGTTGTAGGTTGGATTGGATTTAGTCTATCTTGTAGCATTGCATACTATGGTATGTCATTATAATTTTGTTTTAATCAATTATGTCTTCGATTCCTAATTGGTTTAGAAGATCTTATAGTTCTAAAAATAGAAGTAGCAATTTTTCAAACACCTTTCATGATGATGAAGAATTAGATCAAGAATGTGCATCTGCATTTTCATTAGATACTTTCAATTCTCATGAACTTCAAATTGCTCAAATTGAAGAAAAATTGAACAACTGTACTATTCCAAAAGTAGATAAAAGTTCTATCTATCAAATAAGAAAGTTTGATTTTCGTCAAGATTATGTTATTAAAACCTTTGAGCAAACTCTTAGCTATAAAAATTAAAACAACTCAAATGCTATTCAAACCTATAGGAAGAAATGTATCTTCATGTAGAATTTGTACAAATTGCCATTAAACCTTTGTTTAGACTTGTTTTAGACATTCCCTTTTAACCCTTAGAAATAAGAGATTTCTCAAATTTGAAAATTCATCATTATCTGTTTGAGAATCAAATCTTAAAATGGTCATATCTTTTCAAATTGTTATCCTAATTTTACTATGAATCTCAATGACAGAGCTATTTTTAATGCCCTTATTCTTCAAATTCAAACAAAAAAACTCAATTTTGACTATCGTTTCAAAGTATTTGCTGTAATATATCGTATATATTACAAGGTAATGAACACTCAATTCAATATTCGAGCTTTTTGCTCATCTCCTAAAGAAGAAAGTCTTTTGATGGAGGTTAATCCGCTTCATTCTAATACCATGATTTCAAAAAGGATATCATGAAAGTTTCAATCTAGAGGATTTGAATGGGATTTTGAAAATGCTCAAAACCCAATTCATGCTCCTGTTTGATCGATTCCAAATCAAATCATTTCCTTTCTTGATGGATATGTCAAGGTGATTTTTGATGAAGAATTGACATCAAGTAATCATTGAAGGTCCTATTCTTCTAAATCTGAGATCATATTTGAAAATCCTTTTCAATCATCAAGATTTTTGACTTCTTCCAATAAATTAAAATGAGTCAATTTTACGTCGACTATTTCGAAAACTCAATATACAGCTGATAGAGATAATGAATCAAAATAGTCCGATTCTCCTACGTTGTCCAATATGCTGCCAATCAATCGGAACAATTAGATAAACAATGTAATGTCATTACTTTTACAATTAATAGAAAAATTGAGTTCAAAATTGATCAAACTCCTCCTGTCAAAATTTTTCGTCATGCTCTTAGACAAACGTTCAAAAAAACTGAGATTGAATCTTTATGTGAAGAATTTTACGATTCTCTTGAAAATTTAGGTTTTTATGAATGGGCATTCAAAGTTTTTGGCAAGAAAATTACTAAAACAAAAACTCTACTCAAAATACCAATTTAAAAAAAAAAAAAGTGGAAAACTCCTTATGGACATCCGCCAATGGAAGAAATATTTGTTTCTCATGGAAACACCAAAATTATTGAATCTAGTACTACAGCCATGTATATCAAAAATATTCAATTGCGGAACAATTATACAAATATTGTCCTTCAATCTATTTGTTCTCAATTATCCAAAATTGAAGCCAATTCTGATTCTGAAGCTTCCCATCCAAAAAAGATGAGAAAAGACCTCTTAATACAATTTTTAAACTCATTGATTTAAAATTAACTCCTAAGCTGAAAACGGACTCTTTGTCTAAGTATTTTATAGGAACTCGCTAATCAAATAACCAAATTAGGAAACATCAAAGAATATCAATACTGTTGATATTATAGAAAAAACTTGAAGCTTAATTTATTGAAGATAAACCATCTCGTATCAATAAATTGAGAGGCCAAATTCTAAACTTCCAAATTGTTATTTTCATCCTTCTTATGCTGATATGTTATAGGAGGAAAAGAAGAAATCGCAAGTTTCCTATGCGGGCGATGAGATCGTCGAATGGAATCTTGACGGTCTAACAGAATAATGAAGAAACTTTAAATAAACTTTAATAAAGAAGATTTCATTTCAATCGACTTTATTAAAGTAGCTTTATAAATCAACTTTTGTAAAGTTACTTTAATAAAGTTGTTTATAATGGAATCTTCTTTATTAAAGTTTCTCCATTATTGGTCTTGATTGATGGTAATGTTGGTAGGCACAATTGGAAGATAATTCTTCTTGAATTATGAACCCAGTATTGTCGATATTCATCCAAATAACTGGGTTCATATAGCCATTTTGAGTACCTTTGATTTTCTTCTACAATTATTTCGTCAATATCAATCTCGTAGTAGTCATCTTCATTGCTCTGGGCATAGTCTGTTTTAGAAACCCGTTGGCGAATAATTATTTTGAATTGATTTGGATTTCTTGGAAGTTGACTCAGCCAGAGAAGCAATTTTTTCTGATATAATTGCTAACTCTTTAGGTTTTTCGCATTGATGAAACATTGATAAGAGTTTTGATTTCTTTGCAAGGAAATTGACATGATTTTCTTTTCCTTTTAAAAGTTCTTTATATTTAAATCTCTGAATTAACATTTTACATTATATTCGAAATCTGGTTGTTGAACAACATTAAAGCCCCAATAGAATATCCATGAAACTTTAAGATTGAAGGCAAACTGGAATAAAAGATTTTCTCGAGGCTTTAAAAATTATTTTGCCTCATATTTGAAATGTTCGAATCCTTGATGAGTAAGATTGGGTAAAACCTTTTCATTAAGTCAAATATATTCGAACCAAGTTTGAAAAATTTGTTGGACATGTTTGGTTGAAAAGTATAAATTAGGAATGAGTTACTGGTCTGAAGTAAAAAAATGATACCAAGCATCTTTGTGTTCAAAATTACTGAAATGAGATTCAAATGCTTCATCCTTGGATAAACACATTTGTTTCTCATCCTATGGGATCTATCCCCAGTTTTCAAACGGCAAAACCCTTTTGGGTACTTATTTTTGAAAAATCATTGAGATTGGATTTTCGAGTGTTTGACGTATGAGTTACGATAGTCGATCATGTTTTAGTAAGGATGATTTCATAAAGGGCTCTTGATTTTTTGATGTTTATGGGCATGGGGAGGAAATAAATATTGAAGGCATTCATTTAGAGATGAATACATGTGTACCCATGATGTTTCCATTTGGAAAACGGTTAATCGAATAGGTTTTGTAAAATAGTGAAAAGCATTTGAGGGATTGATTTCTGGTAATTTTTCAGAACCAAGATGAACAGTTTTTTTGGAACTTGAAGGATTTGGTAGATAAAAAATGTCCTCATTTTGAGTAGGAACTTTTCCAAGTTTTTGGAAAGTAGAGGAAGATAAAGATTTTGAAGTGAATGTTATTTTTTGAGAGGTGGAAGAATCCTGTTCTTCCTTCTTAGATCCTTGAATGTAATAATCCATTGATAATAAAGGAATAGAGTTTTCTTTTTATTTTTCTTTGAAGATGAAGATGCCATTGACACACTTACAGTCACTCAAGTGAATTTTTTTTCCCTTCCCGTATAAACTTTCTTGTTATAAAATCTACGAGAACATTTGATTTTCCTTGTATATATGGAATTTCAAAATCAAAACAGGACAAAAGATCCTGTCATATTACAAATATTTGTTTTGAAACAAGATTTTTGATATCTTTTTGTAAAACATTTTTTGAGGCTTTACAATCAGTTTTTAAAATAAATTTTTTGTTGATTAAATCATTTTGAAATACATAAAACTATTGATAAAATTTCTTATTGAATAATTTTTTGAGGGCCAGTCTGTACTCCTGAGTGAAATCTCGCAAGCCGTTCTTGACTAGACTCTTTTGGAATTTGCTTTAGTACTTCACCATACATATGTATGACACATTGTCTCAACAATAATGAAGGCTAAAGGGTCTATAATAGATAGACATGGAATACTTTTGACTGCAGCTTTATCTTTTTGAATAGCTAAAGTATGCTCTGGACTTCAAGGTAATGAATGTTTTTGCAGCTTTATTTTTTCTCCTCGTGTTTCATCAGATATGTTTTTTTTTATAGAATCAGACATAATTGACACAGCTTAAGATGCACTGAAACTTGTTTTATCTAGAATTTCATCAAAAAAATTTTCTATGAATTCTGGACTTATTTGGATAGGAATGAGTGTTCTTAGACGAATGTAGTGACCTAATAACCTTTGTGAGTTTGACAAAGAATGACTTTCTTAGCTGAAATGGCTAATCCATTATTTTGATAATGTGCTTGAAATGTTGTATTGAACTTTTTGAATAAATTAAAACATCATTCATAATTTTTTGAAATTCAGAAGGAGCATTTTTTAGATCGAATGGCATGACATTCCATTCATATCGGCCAAATGGAACATTGAAAATAGTTTTTTATTTATCTTCTTCTTTGATTTGAATTTGTCGGAAAGCAGATTTCATATCGAATTTGGAGAAGATAACGATTTTGAGCAACTTGTTTAATAGATCTTTCTTTTAGGGTAACGAATATCGAATTCATTGAATAGCTTTATTGAGAGATTTATAATTGATGACG
>CAIGRS010315957.1:721-11707 GCA_903798395.1 Fraxinus floribunda | reverse complement strand
AGAAGGCCTTAAATATTATTTATTTATTTATTTTTGCAATTTTTTAAATTTAGCTTAAATAATCTAATCAAAATATTAACTTGTAATGCAAATTTGAAATTAGTACTCATCCTAGTCAATGGGCATGGAAATGGATAAGTAACAAAGATGGTGTTTGCGGAATTTGGATAAGATTCAGTAAATCATATGCAAAAATATATCTTGATTTACAAAACCTTCTCAACATCGATCCTTCTTAACATGATATGACATTATGATTATTTAACGAGAATTCAACCATTCGAGTTCCACCTGAAATTCAAATTATATGGCTAATTGAAGTGAACAAAAACAACATGACTCCAATTTGCATAACTTTGGTGAGAAAGAATATTCCCAAGAGTAAACACGAAGATTTCGACGGAGAGTTACTATACACCATGATGTCATTGTTACACACAAAATTCTTGAGGTAGTTCAATGTTTACAAAAGAGTATTAGTGCAATTGAGATTTAAGAGTCGTGTACCACTGGTGAAATTGGATATGAATAAGTTTTAGTATTTGGTTTGTACTTAAATAAAAATTCCTAATCATCCAATTGAGTTTACATGTTAAATAGGACACACTGAATAAATTAGAAATTGGTTTCATTGAATTGAATAAAAATACTAGTATTTGAAGGAATGAATAGTGTTTAATCAGATTAGGATTACCATTAAACTTTATTAAAATCAAATTAGAATTAATATTAAACTTTATCAAAGTCATAATAGGATTAATATTTATCCTACACATGAATCCTGGTTGTATAAAACTTAAATCATAATCGAACTGATATGATTCGGGATAGGCAATCACTTGGTCGAGTTTTGGAGTCCAAATTGAAGAAGTTGACAAGCCAAGGTTTAAGTTTCGTGAGCCGAAACGAATTGGATTCAAGATTTAGAATATATTTGGAAAGAAAACGAGCAGCGTAAAGAAACCAAATGGATCAACTCAATTCAAGCAACAAACGAACAGTATGGATGAAAACGGGCATAACTTTCAGCTCAATTGTCGAATTTTCGCCCATGAGTATATTCTGAAAATGGCACGGAATTCTACAAGGCCATGTGGGCTCAGGATATTTCGTACAGTAACATGCCGAGAACAAGTTGACGGAAAAATTGTTAATTTTTTCGAGATTCCTAGTTTGACTAAAATACAATCTTTTGCTATCTTTTGAAATATTTAGAGTTATTTTTTGTTTTAACTANGAAAAATTGTTAATTTTTTCGAGATTCCTAGTTTGACTAAAATACAATCTTTTGCTATCTTTTGAAATATTTAGAGTTATTTTTTGTTTTAACTATATTACCTAGGTTTTAGTATAGATATGTTTATTTCTTTCATTGTAAAAGAACATTTTTGATTTTTTTAAGATGTTGAAGTTCAAAGGAATTATATATAATTAGTAATTAATTAAGTTGGTGACGCGAATCCGGGTATAGGATCAGCGTGGAAATCGCAAAATTAATTGAAAACGCTAGGAAAGCTCAAATTCAGGTTGTAGACGATAGAATCTCGATCCGCAAATTATTGAATCAAGCAACCAAACAAAAATGGTGTTTGAATGACCTCTTGATTACAAAACCAACGAACCTAGATTTGCGAATGCCACAAATGATGTCTAATCCTTTGACAAGTTCTAGGATTTTTGAACGCCACAAATATTGAAAATATTTGATAAATTTGGTACATGTTCAATCAAGAACAAAAAGAGAGAAATCTAATTTAATTCATAAAAAATTTATTGAGGAGTGACACTTCAAAGATCTAGATAGCTCATCGTATTACACTGATAATTTTAAAGCAAAAAGTTAAGCTAATGATTATAAAGAAAAGCTTAATGGGATGCAATAAATTCTCCATTCCCTTATATTGAATTTTGAATTCGTAGTGTAGTTGTTTTTCTTTATTAAATTGAATCTATAGATAAGATTGTCGTCCTAAAAACAATCTATTTATGATTATTTTATTGGATACCCACAATGTGTAGTTAGTATGGAAGCACTCTAAGCTTGGGGTGAAACTATGTTGCATCAATCAATTCTTGGATACAAGCAGTAAAGATGGAACATAATATAACATGGGATTATTTCTATTAATCTTTTACTTATTTTTGTGCTTACATTGAGACAATGTATCTATCAGTTAAGGGGTTATTTGACTTGAGAGTCAGCTTCTTGTGATTTTCGTATGCCTTTGCTGCTTTGAAATATCTAAACAATTTGAAAACTTCCCAAAAAATTGAAAAAAGATACATTTGTGTATTACTTAGTTGGATAGCACAGATGGTTTGTATCTCTAGGTAATTTCATCTTACTAATCGATATGCGTTCATTTCTGTTAGAAGCTTCTGTGTTTTATTTTTGGGAAAATCATCTATCATAATTCTCATTAATTTCTCAATAACTTCTACCGTATTAAATATTTGTTCAACAAAATTAAACAGGTAATTAAATATGAATAAAAAAGTGATTGAGTGAGGTTCTGAGATAGTAAATTGTAATCCTCAAGGGGTAGAACACTTCAACTAAACTTTGCAGCGATGGGTTCCATTTAGTTTAACTTGAACATCAGTTTTCAACATTTTATTTTCAATCATGCCATGATCATTACTCTAAATTCCAATTTGAAGAAAGGCATTAGCCAACATCTTTCCTAGTTGGACTTGGGCCGAAGTGGTAAGGTGCACTGTATCATTTATCTTCACCTCCAGTCCCTTAGCATCGACACATACTACGTTTGGAAGTTGGATCTCTAGTTGGGCCTTTCTTACAACCTCAGAATAGTTTCCCGCTACCGAACCCAATGCCACCTGCAACCAAATATCATATAATTTTACGATTTATTTGATATTAAATATTGCATGTACCGAGAAGAAACAATTAATTGACATATATATGAGAATCACTTGAAAATGAAAACAAATACGTCTTTACAAAACTTCAAAAGTTGTACCAAAGTGTTCTAGAGACACCTAAAGAGCTTTAATCAGAAACATTAAACATAAATACACCGGATCTAAAGAATATTAGTTCACCTTACGCGTCCACTGTTACCATCCTTGGCAGAGATGAATTAGGATTTTTTGTTCCATTCACTTTTCGGGTGACTAAACATTGTTTGTGATCTATTCACTTACTCCTAAAAGTGTTTTTGTTCGAGGATGCATTGGGTTTAAAGCTTACACGAAATTTGTAAAATAACCATACCTGAATAATTGGGAGTGCAGGGAAAGCTAAATCTCCCCGAATATCAAGGAAAAATTCTATTAGCCTCATCTTATACATTCTAGCACTGATTTCATCTGAAGAATCACTTTCACCTTGATACCATAGCATAGCCCGAATTTTACCTCCATCTTGCAGTGCCGCATTAGCCCTCTTCAAGAGTTGATTGTAAAGATAGGATCCCCGTTTCCACTCCGTTATACTGGTATTACCGACAGCACAAGGGACCAAACCGATCTCCCCGATGCAAGGATCTCTTTCGAGCACTTCATTAGCGAATGACATTCCCGGTCCCACCCCACAAGGTTTTTTTGTGTCGATGTCTCGATGAAGAGGTTCATGTGCCTCCTCCCACATCAGTTTAGCGTTAAATCGTAGAATCCTTGGCTCAGGACGACATTCAGGAGGGACATAACCATCCCATGTCCCATGCAACACACCACCTCGACCAGCCATATTGCTCTGGCCGGCAAGTATGAATATATTCTTGTCAACACATCCATATACTAGAGTTTTAGATTGGAATTGGTAGGGAGCCAAGAACATGAAAAGGATTAAGGGAAACATCTTGTAGTTTTTTCTCCCTCACAAATTGAAAATTCGATGTTGTAATACAGTAATACTACTACTCTCCCTCTATATATATATGTGTGTGAGGGGGTGCGGGGTGGGAATGGGAGTGGGAGTGGCAGTGTTGGTAATTTGGTATGAAAATGACTAATAATTATCGTCATGAAATGTCTTTAAAGAACCTTGGACAACAAAATTAAAATGATGAGAAAGTTTAGCTAATATAATAATGAACAATAAGCGAAAGTCATAGGACGTACTTCAAAACATAGGAATTAGATACAATAACATTTTTACATGGTAAAAAGTAAAAAAATTAAGGCGATTAGTTGAGGTTATTGAATAATTAACCATGTAATGATGAAAATCTGTATGTTTTTGACATTTGCACTTGTATGTGTTTAGCAGTTCAGTCCCATTAAAAGTGTTTCTAATCAAAGCCCTCTAAGGAGAAGCCACTCTAAGGGTTTCATTTCAAACTGGTCCCTATCTAGAAAAAGCAAGAGTTTGGAAGAAAAATAAAATAAATAAAAATTGTTGAAACTTTGGTCAAGCAACTCAGATAAATTCATTGTTGTCACATATGGATTCTAACAATCTGTCACTACTCTCCAAAGTATTCTCCAAAGAATGTACTGCGTATATTTCATTTCATCTAGGTACCAATCGTTGAAGTTGTTTAATAATGCATTTTAGTAGGAATAAGTTAGACATTAAAGAAGTTTTTAACTTTGATCATAAATTTATTTCGTTCGTAATTACAAGATTACTGTTTTTGTTCCTTAAGATAATTCTTCCAATTGCATCTCACAAAAATAGCCACTACATTTTATGATAGATAAAATGCGAAAGCGAAATGTTTGGTCACATTTTCTAGCAGAAATATTGAGAGATTATGTGTAGTGCCCTTATAATGCCAACTTGGTAGGCAACTTAATGTAGTTCAAAGGCAAAAAATAAAAAAAAAACTAAAAAAAATAATTGATGATATTAAACACGTTTTAAAAACTAATATTTTTTTACTGTTCAAAAATGTGGGATCTCATTAATATGTTTTTTTACTGTTCATTAAATTTGGGCGCTAAATATTTGTGCTACAAGTATGTGTTCATGTACGAACGTATAGCTCATTTTTCAATAATTCTCGTTAATAATTTAATTGAATTAATAGATGAATAAATCAAAATTGATTAAACGAAAACGTGCATGTGCGAAAAAGAAAAAAAGGGTAACATCACATTTATGATTCACGTGTATTGCTAATTTGCGACAATTACATGAACCTAACTAAGGTTCCTAAGGAATAAAAAATTTTCTGACCAATTTAAAGTTCGAGTTTTATCTCGTTAGAGAAGAAAAGTCAATTTTGGGCACACTTTAACAGATTAGGGATCCCAAACATTAGATCCAGATTCAATTCATTGTAATCAATAGTCTGAGAAAGGTTATTAGTAACTTTTTTAAGAGAAATAATGATGGGGATTATGAAATGTACATAATAATGAGTATTTCTTTTTAATGTGTGTTGAAGTTAAAATATTCTTTGACTGAGTAGTAGAACAAACTTTTAATTTACAATGTACGTTATCAAAATGAAGGGGTAATATAAATTTTGTACAAACTTTCGTTCGCCGAGAAATTGACTTTTTAGAGCAATTGATTTCCTTTTTTGTTTAGTACCACTTTTAGGTAGAGACCACTACAGTGGCTTCTCCTTAGAGAGCTTTGATTAGAAACACCTTTAATGGGAATGAACTACTCAATAATTAGATATTATTATTGGAATTTGACATCTCTCTTACCGCTTGATTGGTGCCTTTTATTCTTATGTGCACATTGCACCATCACCTAGTGATTTATGAAAACACCATGATTTGACGGAGTTCGTATATTGCGCATAAATAATTTTTTTGACGTTAAACTCAATCTTTTTATTGTCGAGGATGGATCCAAGAGTATAAAGAAGATGTCACGTAAAATAAATAGTGACTTAACTAAAATTTATACAATTAGTTTTGTGTGAAAAGGACTCCGAATACATTTTTTATTGAAACTTCTACGGGGAAGAAACTGAAATAAATATTGAGCTCAAAATATTGGCCCATTCAATTCCTACTATTGCATAGCCAGCTTCAATTTTGAGAATTAGAGCATGAACTTTTCTGCTTAGTTTTAATTGCTTTTTGGCTTTTCGACGAGAGTTGTTTTGATTGCATAAAGAAATTCTTGTCAAGTGGAGATAAGCGCTAACGATCATAATTTAGTCTTCCATAAGTTGAATGGACATAATTTTTTTTGCCATACATACATGGGGATAGACGATTGACATTTGGTGTCATATTATTTTATTTAGTAGAGAAAAATTTGACATGTATTTTTAGGGTCCACTTATTGCTTGTCATTTTTGTTAAGCTTTCAAGAGCTCTATACACGAATGATGAGCAATTATTTTTGTCATTATTGTTGAATTAGCATACAACATATCACATTCATAGGGTCAATAGTTATTGCCATGCTTCTTTTTGAGACCATCTATAAATGAATATAATATAGTCAATCATTTTGCATAATTGTAACTAATTATTGATAAGTTACTGCTATCTTCGGATGACATTTATGATATTATTTCATATTAATTAATTAATGTCACTTATATAAAGAAAATCAACTTTGACTTTAAGAGAATCTATTTATTATTCTTGATTTGATTGCAACCAAGAATCCAAGGGTCTCATGTCAAGCAATAGAGTCAAACTCAACCCAATTTCCAAACACAATGGTTTGAACAGGTTAGGCAAACAACAGAAAATTATTGTTGTAATTCTTTCATTCGTTTTATTTCTGAAAAAAAAAAAAGTGACAAATCATGATTATACCTAAATTAAATGACAAGTCATCGTATTTTCACAATTTAAATGCAACAGACGCTGCTCGCAACAATCACTATATTGTAAAATATCTCTGAATAATTGTCAACACCACTTCACAAGATTGACATAATTGTCAACTCGTAGCAGTGAGATAACATACATTATTGATGCAATTAATTCCTTCGAATAATCAAATTATATGTCCATGGCATGTCTTTTGGTTCCAAATTCATGTATCAAACAACTTGCCAATTTTCTTCTCTTATCTTCCCATCAGAGGCTTTTGAAACTTCATTGCTCTCAAATCTAGTGGGATGTAAACAATTGAAGTTTATGTCACTAATATAAATATGTTTATCTATAGAGATGGGACCAGGAATTCACAACCCGGGTTAATTAACTCAAATTATCGAATGTTGAATTATCAGTAAATAACACAAGACCCGATGGAACGTGCTTCACTCACACCTATTCCCGATCTTCTAGAATTGCCAATCTCCTATGAAATACCAAGTACGCCTAATTCTTTTACTATTCATGTACTTCTCGTCCAACCTCCCTCAAATTTAAGCAATTTTTTAAGGCTATTGAGAAAGTACATTCCTAATGATATTTAGGAATTTATTGTTTTAGATTATCTGAATTTGATGTTTTTCCCAAACTTAGGTTGATTGATCTCAAGAATCAAAAGGTAACTCTCAATATTTCGATGTGTTCTTGGATCTTTGAATAATGATATAAAGATGTAAAACAATAATTATATATATATATATATATATATATAGGGAAAAGTGTTTGGGATGAAAAGGGAATGAAAAACCAAGTGTTTGAAGCAAAACAAATTCTGAATATCGATCGTCCCTCAAGTGCCAAGCCAACGACAAGCGAGCAGCAGCTAAGTAGTTGCCGATACAACTAAGAACCTAAAACTTTCAAATTCCCTTCTCCATTTTCATGTTATATTAATGTTTTATTTTAACTTGTGCTATTCATGCTATGACTCGTTATTTGAATTACAAAATATATACACAAATCACTCATTTTCTCCCAACAAAAACGACATTAAGCGTAAAGTTTGTTAACAAGTAGCACAATTAACTAACTGTAGATTGATGAAATTTTTCCACCTAGATTAGAACTTTTGATGTCCACATATAACCAACCTCTATTACTCCAATCCATCATACTACATATCGTGAATTTTATCATTTTTGTTTGTTTAGGTTATACTTTTATATGAATTGTTTTAAGATAGACCAATTCCTTGTCATGAATGGACATTCTATTCCTCCACCTCCACCTCCACCTTCACCACCACCCGTACCCCACCACCTTCCCACATATATTTTTGTGTATATGTAGTGTTTTTAATTCGTAACATGTATGATGAAGCAAATAATTGATGTCTTAGAAGTGAACAAGAGAATTTGACTGAGAATATATAAAGGTTATATGTCTCGATTGCAACAAAATAGTTAGGTATATTCATGGGACATGATTCACGTTAAAGTAAAAAATAATAAATAATCCACTGCTCATTTTCAACTTTTTGTTCATGTTATGCAACAACTCATGGGATACTGAAAATAACAAACCAGAGCCTTTGAAAATCGGCTTTATGAGTTTTTCGAGTGTAAGGTGATGTATTAGATGAATAATTGTATAAAATAACTAAAAGAAAAAATATCAATCAAGATAAATTGAATGTAAAATTTCCCATCCCGTACAATGTATATAGAAATTGTTTGATATTATATTTCTTTTTTATTTTTTATTTTTTATTTTTTGGAAAATTAAGATTTTTTGATAGATAACAACTACTACTTGAATTTGAAATATCTTCAAATCAGTTCATTTTTCACAAAAGTTACATATTTGTTGATGAATAGGATTTTAGTAATTTAAGTAATTATTAAATGATTAATAACATAATAAAAAAAATGTCTTTTGGGTCATATTAATCTTACCGTCACTATATGCACGTTTGAATGTACTACTAGATATAATTACAATGTATAATTATCAATTTCAGATTTGGGTGCGTGGACTGATGTTAAATTTTAGATCGATTTTTCTAAAATTTGGGTTTTTAGTTCGTCAATAATGAGTTTTCATCTAAAAAAGTGTTGAAAGTAGTTGCTAATTGGAATTTTATTGTATTTATGCTTAATGTTTCGGGGGCATTTAAAGTTCCTTAGGCGTCTCTGCAACATTTTGGTACAACTTTTGAAGTTTTGTTAAGATGACAAGTATTTCTTTTCATTTTCCAGTTATTCTCATATATATATGTCAATTAATTGTTTCTTGTCGGTGGATGCAATATTTTATATCTAATAAATCATAAAATTATATTATAATTGGTTGTAGGTGGCATTGGCTTGAGTAGCTATTTTGAGGTTGTAAGAAACGCCCAACTAGATATCAAACTTCCAAATGTAGTATGTGAAAATAATGAGGTTCGATTCAAATTACACTTAGAGGGGGGTTTATAGGGTAAATGCGGAATTAAAAATTGTAACTAACCAGCAACAAGTCACTAATTAATTATCTCTAGATAGTTAAGCATATAGTCAAATTATCCTATGTTTGAATACCACAGAATATGAAAATAGTAAATAAAGTAGTAAAAAACACGTGAAATGTTCACGGAGAAATCTCAACTGGCTAAAAACTTTGGACACTTTACCAGTCAAAATTCACTATAAGCGATCGAACTTACAGTTCGCTGACAAGACGACAACACAAATTTTCTGACCTCCTGATTGAAGTTGATACAGTCCTCCTAGATTGTGAGCCTCACAACAACTCCTTGCTAAGATTCTAACAGCCCTTCTAGGTTTCATACCCCTGCACCAACTCCTGACTACAATCGACAACTCTCCTAGATTGATCGCTCTTGTACCAACTCCTTGACTGCAATATCAAAGCCCTTCCGAATTCTCTAACCCCTGGCTTTGTGGATTCGTCTATCTCCTATAGATTCTTGAAGAACTCCGCGTCCCTCAGTAACTTTGGTATTTTGATTAGCCAAGTATAATCAAATCAAAGAAGGTTGAAATCTCTCAATGAATTAGAAGATGAAAAGATCTCTCTGTTTTTCAACCTTATAATTCTTGTTCTGTGGCTTTCATATGATAGGGTTAGGGTTGAATGGTCTGGACAAAAAGCCTTAAAATGTGAATTAGAGTTCTATGGATAACTCGGTCGCTCGAGCGAAAGTTGGGCGATATGTGAGCGACGGTGTGTCGCTTGATTGAAGTCCTAGCGACAGGTGGACGACATAGTTTCTATTTCTGACGCTCGAACCAACTCATGGCGATAGTCGGCGAGATTCCGATGCCGTTAGGATGGTAATTCGAACTGTTAAAATCGAAAATTACGGTTAATCGAACCGAATGAGGTGAAAAAAATCAAACAAATGGTGCAATGGGGTGGTTATGGTTTTGATTTTAATGATCTGGTTTGGGGTGGGACGGGTATGGTCCTTAGAGATGGTGCCCCGCCTCGAACCGATTACCCGTTAAAAAAATTAATTGGACAATTGGGTTTTTCATTAATTTTTCCTACAATTAATTGAGCAATTTTGACAATTGGGCTTCCCCAAAATTTTGGTCGAATTAACATTACTAGTAAATCCTTAGCTCAGTAACCTAACTCTAACCCTACATGTTAAACTTGAAAATTGGAAACCAAACTTATAAAACACTCATCCACTCAACAAATGAACCAAATCAGAACCATCGGCGCTCTGCTGCCTGCACCTCAATTTCAAATTGTAGTAATCAGCAACATAGTCTATCATCTTGTAAGCACACTCCCTGAGTTGTACTACGTCCATTGGCTTCCAACCATCTTCCTTGTACAATTCAACAAAACCCAGATACATTATACTTGATTACATTTTCTTTATAATATTATTTAAATATATGATACGTGGCCCGAAAAATGTGATTTTTAGTTTGTTTTGCTTGCTAGTTTATACGTTCTTCAGTTTCTCTATGTTCATAAGAAATCGAGAGTCGAATTATTAATTTGGTTGCATAATTAATGCGGCTTTTTGCTGATGTTATTAATGAGATTTCAGAACTCAACATATATTTTAGGTTATATTGTTTGTGAGAGCTTGGTAATTTACCAATTCAGCAGGGAAGAATTATTTTTTATTTTTACTAATTTTTTTCTCTATTGTGTGTAGGAAATTCTACTCCTTCATCATACTCCAGAGCTTGTGCAAGGTTTAGTGAGGAGGATATTGACGAGGAGGTACGTTTTTTTTTTTTTTTTTTTTTT
>CAIGRS010315939.1:0-13167 GCA_903798395.1 Fraxinus floribunda | reverse complement strand
TAATAACAGTCAACAATAACGATTAATTTTTCAATTTTAGTTCGATTTTAATCTCCATCGAAAGGACTCTAAATCACATCTTGCGAACAAAAATTATGTCAATCATTATGTCACGTAGTTTATAGCAAAGTACCATTATTCAACGAACAAATTCGAGAGTATTATTGATTCCCAATTGACCAATATTGAATCATTTAACGTCCTAAGGTTCTAGACTTGGGGGTGGAGGAAGGGCTGCCACAAGCGCAATTAATTATTTTAATATAAAAAAATTAATGAAAGTTATCAGATAAGTATAAATGTTTTTGTTCTCCTAACTCCGCACCTTTCTAGTAATAATTCAAGGGTCGAAGTCTCACATTTGAAACAGTTGAAGGACGATATTGAAAATTAAGGAATTACCTGATCTCTTTTTGTGCTCGGCTGGGACGTTGGATCCACGCGGCAAGAAAACACCAGTTCCACAAGACCCGTTACTCGATCCAGATCCACCCAGAAATACTGCCCTCAAACCCGACCCCGACCCATAATAATGCCCATTTCCCCAGTTCGCCCCTTTGTATTGCTGCTCAGTTTGATAAAGTGGTTTCTTCTGAGTTGAATCGCTCCTCCTGACTCGTCTTCCCCGAGAATTACGGCCTTGTTGTCTTACTGTAGCTTGGTTTTTCAACTGATAATAAATCCAATAATTAGTAAATAAAATTTCGCGATGGTAATAAATAATAATAAAAAAAGGAAATTCAGTTCAAACATACCTTAGATTCATCAGAAACGCAGTCGGAAAGTGAGTTATCTCCATCTTCCTGAAGCAGATGCTCAGCCATCTGACGTGTCAACTCCGCAATGAAATCTTCATCTTCGCTTCCAGAAGTTTCGGTAGAGTCGAGCTCAGAACCAAATGGTGAACTCAAAGCAGACGAAGAACCTAAAACGGATTCAGTACTCGGACTTGATGCCATACTTTGATTGCCTTTGAACAAATCAGAGTAAAGCAATTTCTTCTTCTTCTCAGTGAATTCAGAAGCCATATTCAAGTGCTTATGAGCTAAATATCTCGAGATTTTGCCGTCTCAACTGAGTTCGAACGAGTTGGGGGTGGGGAGAATAGGAGCAAGAGGAATCTGGTAGAATCTGGCCACAGTGGAATTTTTGACGTTATGAAGATTCCAATTTATGTGCAGTCAGATTCACCGTAGGGCTAGATCTCCCGCCGTTAAATTTTTTACTCATCTGGATAAGTTGTGGTTAGTTAATAGGAAGATACTAACACGATTTTAAGGAATATCTCCTTTTGAAATGATTTTTAATATTTATTAACAAAGATTGATGTGTTATTTCGTGTAATATTATTTTATTAAGAGCTTGTTTGGTACAATTTAAAATTCAATTAAAATTAAAAATATGATCGTTATTTGATTCCATTCCTCTAATAAAAATCAACAATAACGGCTAATTTTTTAATTTTAATCCGATTTTAATCTCTACCGAACACACCCTAAATAATGTGTAGTTAATAATTAAATAATGTGTAATTAATAAAAAGAGAGATAAAAATGAAAATCAAACAAATGCTTAGAGATTTCGGACGATCAAATTGAGATATCTCGACTCGTGTAGCAATAAATAATGGATACAATAACATGAATAGGTGGAGAGGACTTTTGATGTTTCGACGATTTAAATTGGGTCATGCTACTTGCACATCAGGGTGACACCTCGGTGTACAAACCCCTCACAAGAGGGGGCCCATGATTATTTATTTTTTTTTTGTCATGGGCCCCTCTTGTGAGTGGGTCAACCCCGGTGTACAAGCATCATCTCCCTTCCAAATAGTTCATGTTTAATATACATTAAAATTTTTATTTTCATTCTTCTCACATGTTTAACCACACATTTTTTAATAAAATAATATTTTTCGTCACATTAATAATTTTTTTTCTTTTTCAACAACACATACTCCATCAACCTACTATTTCAAAATATATTATTCTGAAGTAATGTGGCTCAAACACACCTATGTAAAATCAAACTCTCAATTTTTATAGTGAAAAGAACAGACATATTGTACTCTTTTAATTGTACTCATAAATTTTTTGTGTATTTGCATCGGCACTAGTTGAAGAAATGAAAAATCAGTTATTTATTTAGCCCTCTTTTGACAACTATTTTTCAAAAATTCTTATTTTTCTATACTCATTTTTAATAACACATTCACACAATAAAATATTATGTACGCAAACACTGGCGTACCCCAGGGAAGGGCACGTGCTCCCTAACTTTTCAGGTTTTTTTTATTTTTTTTTATTTTTTATTTTATTAAGCATGTTTGGTATCGATTGAAATCTAATTTTAATCTAAATCAAAGTTAATGATTAATTTTAATAACATATTTTCATGAAATCCATGGCTATTTAACTTTTATCAAAATTTACTAAAAATTTGATTTTAATCTTCATCAAACAAAGGGAAAAATAAATTTGAATTTCGATAATATGCTAATTTTAAAAATTCTCTGACAATCGTACGCTAATCGAATATACAAATTGCTTATGTCATCTTGAAACTTATTTCGAGAACTACATTATGGATATATCAAATACTCCAAACAAATATCGAAATTAGTTAAAAATACGTTAAACGTGAGTTTTAAAGAAATACGTCTAACTCGCATTATTTTTAAAAAATTCACTTATTTCATTAACATTTATTATTTTTACGATACAAATTTCTCAATGTAATTTTTATCATTTAATTAAGAAATTTTATATAAAATATGACATCAAATTTTTTTGAAATTTTACGTTCGAAAAAGTTATATTTCATGTAAATTTTTGGATGTAAAATTACATGGGATATAATTTCTTAAGACGTAAAATTTCTCTTAATTTCTTTGCAAGTTCGATTGTTAACTACATTATGGATATATCAAATATTCCAAACAAATATCGAAATTAGTTAAAAATACGTTAAACGTGAGTTTTAAAGAAATACGTCTAACTCGCATTATTTTTAAAAAATTCAATTATTTCATTAACATTTATTATTTTTACGATACAAATTTCTCAATGTAATTTTCATCATTTAATTAAGAAATTTTATATAAAATATGACATCAATTTTTTTTGAAATTTTACATTCGAAAAAGTTATATTTCATGTAAATTTTTGGATGTAAAATTACATGGGATATAATTTCTTAAGACGTAAAATTTCTCTTAATTTCTTTGTAAGTTCGATTGTGCACCCCTAACTTTAAAGTCCTGCGTCCGCCCTTGTATCTAAATTCAATTTTATTTTTTAACCATACATTCTCGTAAAAATTACTATTCAAACCATCGTTTTCTCTAAATAATGATTGTCAAACACGAACTTAATGAAAAAAGCGAAGAGTAAGCCTCCCTCACTCTCTTTTTAATACATTTTTTATGAAAGTGTGTGGCCTTTTGAGTTGGATTCGACTCAATGAATCATTTGGGACCTAGAATTAGTTGTCAAAAAGTCCCAATTATAGATATTGCTAAAATAGTCCATTGAATAATTACCATTCAACGTCTTAAAATATAACTTTTTAACACAATTTTTAGGCCTTGTTTGGTGACCATTTTTTTTTTTGAAAAACATTTTTTTGAATAATTTTTTTTTGAGAATGCGTGGTTAAATGTATGAAAAAGTTTTGAGTTTACATATAGAACATTTTATCGAGTTAATGTGTGGTTGAAAATGAATATGTAGAAATAAGTGTTTTGAAATAACGGGTAAGGGGGAAGATATCAATACGAATTATGCTTATTGTAATGTCTGTTGACGGCTTCTTTGAGAGCACACGCCTATGCGTAGGAAATCTTAATCTGACCATTGATTGAAAAAATTAATGTATAAAAATCTAGCCATTCACATGATAACAAATTTGACGTAGAATATGATGTATACATAGTCAATTCAGTAAATTAACAAGTGACATAATCTCTGAAATGAAACCTTAAAACCGATCTCAACACTCGAGCCGTGAGAGAATTAAGTAATGGCAAATGAGAAATTAGAAGAAAAGACAGCAGATACAGCTGCATTTGGGAAGAGTCGAAGAGACAATTGAGGGGGTAGGTGTCATGTTCTTCCAATGGGTATCCGCAAGTTGGCAGTTCAATTTCAATTTGAGTTTGAATATGTTTAGGCCATGTTGAATTTGGCAATTTTTCCACTGAATTTGGAAATGAAATTCCATATTCCATCAAAAGTCATGTTTGATTGAAAAATTTTTCTTGACAATTCATTTTCCATCTTTTGCCTCACACGATTCCAATTCTACGATTTTGAGGAAAATCAATTTCCACCAATCATATTCATGATGTAAAAAAAATGAAGTACAGATGGCATAATTCTTTGAATTTTAAGTGTAAAAAAAGTCAAAATAAATAAATAATTATTACATATTACATTGAATCTAAAATTTTTTAAGATATATATTCCATCGACTTCTATCAAAATATATTAAAGATCCGATTTTAATCTATATTAAACAAGGTTTATATATATCATGTCCAGGGCTAATTTTACTTAATTTTAGCTTAACACATGGTTAGCGATTGCGGTAGTTGACAACTTATTATTTGAGACATTAGTTTGTTATTTGAGGTAACAAAATTACAACAAAATAATGCTTCAAATAACAAGCTGCCATATAGGAGAATTACTACATTTGTTAACTATAAATATCATTACTCCTGTTTAAAGCGTTGACATGCAATCACGATTCCTATTTTTTCCTCTTTCATTCCTTTTTCATTTTCTTTGTATTTGCTCTTATTAAAAAAAATTATGTAGCATCTCACATCTTTGTCAGTTTTCAGTATTTAAGTTCGTTGTGTCTTCCAATTTCGAATCAACAAGGTAGTCGATCTTATGCTCCTGTTCTTTTCAATTCCGCTGCCATCGAAACATAAATTAATATTTCCCAAATATTTAAATGTGGCTTTGAATCCTTTGATGACAGTTGAGTAGTTTACAATCTTTAGTTGAAATCTTTAGTTTATTGCAAGATGATGTTATAATATTTTAAGTGTACTTAACGCCTTGCTCTATAGTGATAAACTGGTAATAAACAAATTGTAAACCATGTGCAACGCTGGATGAGGGCTGCCTTCCTCTCTGATCCACCACCGGGATCCTACTTGATCGGAGGGACGGAAGGGCGAGGAATAGCAACGGGGTTGGACTTTCCGGTCGAGTCTGCGATGGTCCCATATTTCAGTTTCCGGTACTGTTGCCACTCCCTTCTCTTGGTCTCTTCCTTGTCATCCATTTCATTCCTATACTGGTCTTGTTTTTCTGTTCAAACTAGGGAAGTGAAAGAAAGTCAACCACAATTAGATAAAGTCAACCTCCTAACATTTCCATCTGCGTTGAATCATCTCTTCTTTCCGTCCCAACCACCACCGAGGTTTCTTAAAATTGCTCTCTTTGTCAAGAAATGGCCAAGTAAACACCAGGCTGGAGGGCTTGAGCGACACGCCTTGACTCTTCACCTGGCTCTTGCAAAGCGAGGCCACGAGCTCCATATCTTCACGACTTCATCGTCTAACTTAACCCTGATGGATAATGTGTATTTTCACCTCTCTAAGCCAACACCTGCTGGCTATCTTGACCAAGCTCTGATATGGAAGCAATTTCAAGTACTGAACTCGACTGGACAGCCCTTCGATGTGATCCACTCTGAAAGTGTGGGACTTATGCACACCAGATCCCGGAATCTGTCTAATTTAGCCGTCAGTTGGCACGGAATTGCATATGAATCTATACATTCCGATATTATTCAGGAACTTATAAGAGCTCCTGAAGAACCACAGTCCTATGCTTTTACTGAAAGAGTAGTCAAGGTTGTGGAAGAGATAAAGTTTTTTCCACATTATGCTCACCACGTTGCCACAAGTGATCACGTCGGGGATATACTAAAAAGGGTCTACATGATACCTGAAGAACGCGTCCACATTATTCTGAATGGTGTACGTGAGGAGATTTTCAAGCTAGACATTTCCAAGGGCAAAGACTTTAAGTCGAAATTTGGTATTCCAGAGTCCAAGTCACTAATTTTAGGCATGGCAGGGAGGCTGGTAAAGGATAAGGGTCATCCATTAATGTTTGAAGCTCTAAGACAGATTTTCAGTGAAAATTCAACTTTTCGGGATAGTGTTATTGTTCTCGTAGCTGGAGATGGTCCATGGGGTGCTAGATATAAACAACTCGGCTCGAATTTACTGATTTTAGGGCCTTTGGAACAGAGTCAATTGGCAAGGTTTTACAATGCAATTGATATATTCGTAAATCCAACACTTCGAGCACAGGGTTTAGATCATACCTTGTTGGAAGCAATGCTCACAGGCAAGACAATAATGGCAACAAAACTGGCGAGTATTACTCAGTCCGTGATTGTTAGCAAAGATATTGGCTATACATTCCCTCCTACAGTAGTTTCGTTGAAGAAAACTCTGTACGAGGTGTGGAAAGATGGAAGAGGCGTTCTGAAGCACAAGGGCGAGTTAGCCAGGAAGAGGGGTTTGCAACTATTTACAGCCACCAAAATGGCTGCAGCTTATGAAAGGCTATTTCTGTGCATCTCCAGCCAAGATTACTGTATGTTGTAGGTGCAAAACAAACTGAACTCCCTCAAAATGCATGGTTAAGAGAGAGATGTCAGTCAGTACTTTGCATTATTGAAAAAACATGAAAACATATATGAATTCGATAAGTTTCATCGGTAAAGAAAGACAGCCATCAACAGAATCTAATTATTATACAATTTTTTGGCACATTTATATATTTAGGAACAAGAATTTCACACAATCTGACAGTTCAAAATCAGCATGATATACAAGATTGGGAGAACCCGTGACAAAAACTCCAAGTTCTGCCACAAAAGGCTACGTGTACTAATTTTCAGATGCCAAATCTATATCAGACGGATCCAATGCTTAACGAATCCCTGCAGTGCAAGAACAAATATGAAGTATTACAATTATGTTGGAAAATCTGTTGGTCCAAATATGAAGTATCACAATAATTGAATGTCAGGGAAGAAGTAGATATTATATATTTGGAAACATCATGTTGGTCCAATTATGAAGTATTATGATTATTCAATTTTAGTACATAAAATGCATTGATTTCTTACTTTCGGACCTTTTTCTTTTTTCCCTTTGGTTGGAAAGATCTTTTGAGGAACATAAAAGAAGATTATGGTAAGAGTTTTTTTTAAGGAAAATCATTGATCACAAAAAGAATAAGCCCATTTCAACTGAAACCAGAACGTATTAATTTCAGGTATTCCTCAATTTCGTAACTCAGTCACTAAAAGCCATTCTCCAGCACCACCTCCCACAAAGAAATAACAAAAAAATTGCTTGGTCAGCCCTGTGAATGTACATGTCCTAGTGTATGAAAATAACATCCATAACATGAAATTTATCAAAGCTTTACAGTCTAAAATCATCAAGATCATTATAAAGAACCGAGGTAGTCTAGAAACAACTGAATATAACTGCCCCTACCCTACAGGTTCCAAAAAAAAAATTTAAATATATATATATATAAACTGAAAACTAAGAAGAGTAAATAATTTAAAGAAATTAAGAAAGCCAGTTCCAGAAAGGGTTGTCAGAGAAAATAACGTGTAAATATGCTCAGAACCAATAGTGCTTCAGATCAAGCAAAGCAAATAAGCACGCAACAAGTTGGGGAAAAAGGTATTTCTCAAAGGACCATGAAATAACATGGGATATCGTCGTACCTGAAACAATAAAGATGGGATTCACATGCCTTGGGTATCAGAGGCAGAGCACTAATAATAAAGTGACCCTGCAAAACAGTAACCATGGAGATTTCAGTTTCATACGTACGGCTCTACGAATAGTTCACACTGCAATTGACAACAAAACAATTTTACCTTGCCACCAATTTCCTCTGGAGGCACCTTGTGAATTGTTTCCACTAGGATCATCTTGCCCTCCATCTTTCTTGTACTGATCTAACTCATTTGTTAGTTTTGTTAATTTACATATCAAATGTAATTGCAAACAATGATTTCAAGAAAAAGAACTCACGTTTGGATACGATTCTGATATTTGAGCACTCGAAGACTGAATATACATATCTTCTAGCCCACCATAGTAAATAGAAGAACTCAGAGGGCAGGGTTCGGCTCTTTCCTGAAAGATCGAACGTCTTTCTTTGTTAGATATGCGATTGGTTACATCTTCCTTATTCTTAATCATATCACCTGCAAGTCAATGGAAAATCGTTGGGATTATAATTCTAATGCATGTAAGATTTAAAGGCAGTGGTTTCTAAATTTCTCAATGGAACAATTAGCAATAATCTACAGAATGTTATTTAACTGACTTGAGTATAAAAGAAATCAATGGGTAAAATAACCATTTCACCAGTTACCATTTAAGCTAAGATCATCAAAAAATTACTGCTGAATTTAAACCAGGGGATATAATTTTATTATTTAGGGCATGTGAAACAAGATTTTACATGTTATCAATGGACTTGTGATCCACTTTATCAAAATAGCTGAACCAGCTAGTCAAACAACTATGCTTTAGAGTTCTCCACCATCATACCACTGGTCCCGTGTAGGATGGGGGAGAGAAATTCATAAAGTAAGAAGTTTTAAAAAGCTAAATTTGTCATGAATTTTAATAGCAATACATGCATGAAGCACTGAATGAAAATGATAGTGAGATTACACATAGTTGCGCTCTTTCAAACATCTTACCAGATTAACTTACGCCTCAGGATGATAAAGTCTCAATTTCATTTATTTTACATTAGACTTTAAGAGAGAGGGTTTGGTTATATACGAATTCACACATCAACAACAGTTTTTCTATAGTCTGAGAATCAGCAGGCAGGGGTTACTTAGATAAGCCAGCCAATCCATGTTTATTCATATTAAACATATCCAAATTCTGTATGAAAAGATCTAGTTGTCACCATAGTAAAAGAAAAAAGAAACTGAGTTTTATGCCTCACCATAAATTTCGCTGTTTCTTGCCTGACTCCCAGACAACTGCTTTTGCACTGCGCCAATGAGCTCAGGACTCGAGAAGTTATTAGTGCCAACCTGTTCATAGTTAGATAATTTACAGATGTAAAATGATTTCCTCTTTGAAATAGGTACTCAGAAAGGCCAAACACAATTTGTAATACGCAAAAAAGTATGCTCTCATTCCCATTAAATGTAATTTTTTCTATATATTAACTATCTAACAAGTAATTTCAATAAATAACACCAAATTTTCACAAGAGTGGTGACAGAGAGTTTCTTAAAACTGAATAATCAGCATTATCAAACAACCATTTGCGTTGACTCATGGTGTTGGATGCATGGAAATTGGATTATCAGAATTAGATTTTATAAAAGCTCAATTCAACATACACAATTGAATAGGATTATTCCTAATTCCAATTTGAAAACCTCAATTCTAAGAAACCGAAAAAGGACCTTGTTACATACATCCAAACTTCTAAAATCGTTGAACTTGTTGAACCATCCCATCTAAAAAATTAAGCTGACACGCGTTACATTTTTTCATTGAAGGCCTAAAAAGCTGATATGTATACACTTTGCAAAAATGGCTGCCTACACTTAGCCTAAGTCAGACCCCGTTGAACCCCCCTCATAATTTAATATTCTTATGCAGGAAAAACTAGGAATTGGGAACAAATGCGGGTTTCTTCTATAAATAATGCTTTCTCTGCTCAGCTACCAGGATCCAGGATCGAGCTGTTTTCAAGTTTATTCTGCGAATACCTTTCTCCCATCTAATTGCATGGAAAATACTTGAATTTCATCAAAATTCATTTACTACAGGCAACAAAAGCAACCTAGAATGACACCTTCCAAAGTTTTTTATCCTTAGTATGAACAAATGCATAAAGCAACCACAATATCCAATTAAAACATCAATTACCATCGAAATAACGCAAATTAAAGAGCTACACACACCACCCAACAAAAAGAAATTAAAAGGGTAATCAAATTTACCCTTGATGGAGGTTGTAAGATTGAGGAGAAAATGCCCGATGAAGCTGAAGATGGGGATGTCTCCTTTACACCAAACAGATCGTTAGTGAATGATGAAGATGAACCAACATGCTTCTTGTTTTCCATTACACACACTATCTCCTTTTCTTTTATTTGAATTAATAATGATTAGTGTACAGGAGTTGTAGAACACTGAAGCCTGAGTTATATACAGGAGAGGAGGATAAGATTTTCTTGAAATATAGGCTCGTGCACATATTTTGCTGCCAGCCCAGGTGGGCAAGGTCCACCCATGAAAGGTTTGTACAGAGCTTAGTAAAGTTTCTCATGATATTTCCTTTTCAGTCAATTCCGGTTGAGTAAATTTCATTGCTGACACTTAAAACTTTTAGCGAAATCGTGATGCTTTCACTAAACTTTGATTTGTCTCAATTTGATCATTAAACTTTTAAGTTAATTTTAATTGGATCACTTGACTTCAATTTTAGTTTTGAATTAGTATTAAATTTCACCCCTCGTCACTTGTAATCTCTCAAATCAATGAAAAAATTGTTTACTTAGCAATCATACCGCTACATATCTTTACTATTTATGAGTAATATTTTTTAGATTCAATTAAATAAGGTCTATGTGTATTACCTTTGAACACATCATAAAATATTGAGGAAATTAGATGGAAATGTCATTTTTAGAGAGAGAGAGAGAGATTAAAATGCATCTATCAATTTTCGATTTTTAAAATGTTAATCGTATAATTCTCTTCAAAGGTGTTACCAAATTCTTTCTCTTCTTTTTGCACAAATTCCGAACTTTAAAATATTCTCGTCAAATTACGTAACGAGAGTTGTATTGCATTTAACTTTAGTCTCCCCCATCAACTTTACCTATAGCAAAATAATAAAGGTAGACAGGTATACTTTTTGTAAGGGAACTTAGATTCCTTTCATGTTTTGTCCAAGAAAGATTGAAGGGGGAATACCCCTTGGCCAGGCTCAAAGCCATGCCTAGGGACAGTGGGCGCACGTGACATTGGGCCTGACTTTGAGCCAAAGCCTGGCCCAGTAACACGACTCAAGATTGAAACTTGATGGATAAGTGGGTGTCCCCAACAAATCCATTTGTGTTCTTTAAATGAATATTCCTATCCAGAATCTCGTTTGCTTTACACAATTATACCACTCAAAATCATTTTTTTTTCTTGATAGTCACTACGTTACCTCATGTTATTCGTGTTTCGATCTCTCGTTAGCCACAATTTATAGGGAAATATTGACTCGAATAATGTGTGACCGCGGAATCTTGAAATTGAAGACAAATAGAGCTCGGTCAAATGAATTATTGTTGATTTTTGACACTATATATTTTCAAATTTTACAGTCACAACGTATTAGGTGGAATATTTATCAACGATAACGTAAGATACCTTACGTTACTGTCAAATTTTAATACTAAAGTAAGATTTCGACTTTAAAGTAGCTATGGATAGAAGAAGTTCCAAATTACTTTTGGCCATGTGAAGATTTATAGATAAGGCAGTTCAGTTGCACCATTCAAAAGTTATTCGGATATGCCCTTTCACATCCAAACTATTTGACTTGATCCCTTCTTTTTTTGTAGTCAAAAGGATATAAACAAGTGGCTGGCTAATTTTCGACTAATTATCAATATTATCTTGAGAAACTATCGAGAGAATGTTTTGGATGGTTTATTTCGTAGGCATTGATCCATTGCATGTGTGCCCCAACAGACCATAATACGAACGAAGATGCAATTTGCACATCGTCTCGCAAGTTTTCATTATTAGTAAAAAAAAGTTTTCATTATTAGCAAAAAAAAATAAACGTTGTTTTTTTCATTGACTTGAAGGAGGGTGTCTCGGGCACCAGTTTAACTCTAATAATAGGATTCGAAGCAATACATTAGTCATTGTTCTATCGCACATAATCTCGAAAGGCTTGTTTGGTGTCAAGTTGACGAAGAATGCGGCATAAATAACATATTCTTGTGATGTTGTCGTCTCCTGATATTAATCTCGGTCATATAACAATTTAGCGAAATCTATCCTTCGGCCAGATTAGACACACGACCTTGCTCAAAAACTAGACAAGACCATGCTTTAGTGTTTGTACGAATTTTCTCGGGTTCTAGAGAAATTTGAACTTTGTGGGAGACTTAACTCTTGTTCAAGAGTCTCACCATCACGGCATCACCATCTGTCAGAGGAAACTTTTGGGTCAACCGAAAAGAATTAATAGAACCACCCTGCATATAATAAGCAAAATCATAATGCTATAATAGCTAGAAGTAAAAAAGAAAAAGTGCAAAGTTGCTGATAATCTGCCAATTCATGCTGGTTGCTGCTACTGTTAGTATCCAATATGCAAGACTTTGTAGTTGTCCTTGAATGCGAGTAAGTATCCATTTCTCAAACACATGAAACGGAGAAATAGCAACGACATCCTTGTGGAGAGCCCTTAATTCCCTCCGAGTGATATAGTGATAATGTCAACGCCGTCAGAAATAGCATCACCGAAGGCAGACAAAAAATCTTCATCCTTGCGGATGGAACACCTCCTACTACATTTCCTTTAGCCAGCCTAGGGGCAATACCTCACTACAAGGACGTGAACCCCATAAAAGACCTTCTTTTAGGCCTAGAAAGCGAATTTTACTCCCTAAATGCCAAGTTGGTTTGAAGTCGGACATTGATTTTGATGGTCATACATACTTGTTTAGTAGACCTTTGACTGAAATAGGACTATTATGTGATGAGATTTTTTATGTAAACAGACTCCCGTAGATTCATAAAAGCTTGTCTCCTCTTTTTCCCCTGTTTTGGAAGTGACCATAGAAAGAATCAAGTCCATTCTGTTACAATATTTCCAGCCGCTTTGGAAGCTGTATCATCACAATGACCAATAATGTCACGTGCAAATACATCTGATTCAATTGAAGAGTAGAAACCGAGCTCCAACAATCTTGCTGCAATTCCATCTCAAAAGTTAATTGCATCAATATCTTTCTATATATAAAAAGTGTCTATCTAACGGATTTTCTTGGTTTAACGGAAAAACTAACGGAATTTCTTGGTTTAACGGAGAAACTAACGGAATTTTCCTAAAC
>CAIGRS010315936.1:0-13647 GCA_903798395.1 Fraxinus floribunda | reverse complement strand
GCAAGAATTAAACTAAAAATCACAAGTCTTGAATTAAAAACTAAAAATCAAATAGTTTCATCATCCATTCAGTACAAATAAACTTAGCCTAGCATATTAATATGAAAATTATACTGAAAATAAAAGGAAGCCTTCACTTGAATCATGCAAAATTGAAGAAAATTTGAAAATTGACTCTTCAAGCCTTCGAAATCGGATCCGAAAATGGTGAATCTCTCATTCTCAATGTAATTTTCTCTTTGTTCTCAAAATACGGACCTCCCCACACAATTCACTAAAATTCTCCATTTTATCAACCCTCCAACCCTACCCTAAAAAAAAAAAATAAAAAAAATACCAAAATAAGATAAGGCAAACAATCTTATTTTTATTTTATTTTAATTTTTTTTCCAGTCTGGCTTGAGACGCACGCTTAGTGTAACCTAGGGCACACGCCTTGGAGGTTTGGGCAGCCTTAGGTGAGGCTTTTTGGGTCAGGAGCGTGCACCTCTCCTGCAGGTGAGGGCGCGTGCCTCGCCTAATTTTTGACAGTTGAATAACTCTCAGTATTTTTTTCATAACGTTCTCTCTCGATATCCAATTGATGTGAGTCAAAGTGCATTGGAAAGCTAATTCGAAGGGATAAAATTCTTATAGAAATATCATTTTTCCAATTCGAAATATTGCTATGCCAAAATTGGATCGCAATGTGAGCCAGAAAATCTGAAGCATAACTTTTTTGACTGGACGTTGATATGTGATAATACTTGGACTATATTTCATTCATTTGACTTCTTTCCTTATCCAAATGATGTCTAACACTCTCAAATCTTCTTCATGAGGTTCGACGTAACTTTTGTATTTGCATTTCAATCCCCGAACTTTGTATTTGATACAATTGAGCCATTTTACGCTATCTTTGCATTCTTCTCTCTAATTCTTCATCGAATATTGAGTTTTACCTACAAAATGAAATATAATACAAATTAGGTAGTATTTTATCCAAAGAACAGTAAAATATCATCGTTTAGAACCTCGAATAAGTGTAGAAACTACATTTATCAATCTTACACTTAAGAAATGTCGAGATTGAAACTTGAACTGTCCAGATAGCATTTAATGAGTATGATGGTAAAACATTCTTGATGAAACATTTAGTATGTTCATCAATGCTCAATTACAAAATAAATAAATATTGACAAATAATATACATAATGCTATATTAAAAAAAAAACAATATTCAAATTTTCTATGTTTTGAACTAGATATATTTTCTCAAAAAGTTATACAAAATTAATCAGAATTAATGAATGTAGAATTTTTTACAAAGTAATGTGACGTGAGTATTTAATAGACTTGGACAAAAAAGATTGCGAAATCTCAAACCGACTTGAACCCGTTGGTAGGAGTCAATGTGGACGTGCGGTTTTTTCATCAAACCGAACCAAAAAGTTTAAAAATGGTTTTGTTTAGGTTTTCGATTTTAAAAACCGTGCAAAATCGAATTGAACCATTTTTTATTTTTAATTAAAAACAATTTTATTAAATTATAAATTTTACAGTTTTTACTTTTCAAAAAATAAAATAAATTACCAATTTAGCAATATAAATTAAACTTGCAGGACCTCATTTAAGGAGAACAGCCCACTAACCTGCCCAAAAGGACACGTCAAATATAATTGAGGCCTTTTCAGTATACTGATGCACTCACGCCTGTTAAGCCCTTGTTTGAACTCCATTTTGATAAGAAATGCATGTGGAAATAGTGAATTTTTGGAGAAAAAAAGAAAAAAAGTTTTCAATTTAAGTGTAAAATTATTTTATAGGAGAATGTGTGGTTGAATTTTGAAAAAATGAGAGCCAAACATAGAGTCCTTCAACTATGCTCTCCCTAAAATTAGTGAAAGTGGTTGCTGCAGAGAGTTTGAATGATTATATAAGCAATATTCTACTGCAGGGCTTTGTGATTTCAGATTGGGAAGCATTGGACTGGTTATGTGCTCCTCGTGGCTCAAACTACCGCCATGCATTTTGTCCACTGTCAAAGTAGGATTTGACCTAGTACATATATACTTTAATGCATAAAGCCTAGTACGACTTGGAGCTTCTTGACATAATTGTTCTCTTTTTGCTTCACTGAGTTTTACAGGTCAAGGTGCCCTTTAGATTTCAATTACTTTGGAAGAATTTTCGTCTCTTGTAAAATCAGTGGAGATACCAATGCCCAGGATTGATGATGCTATTGAGAGGATTCTTAGAGTCAAATTGGTTGCTGGAATTTTTTAGCATCCCCTGAGTGAAATATTACTACAATGTACAGGTAAATCGTTGATTAAAACTGAACCAAATTGCAAATAATGGTTTGGTGTGGTACGAAAAAATAAAACAATTTAGTTTATTTTGAAAAATTCCCAACTGCGTGAAATAGTTTGAATTTAAATCATGGCACAAACCGCTCAAACCGAACCATATTCACCCGTAGTGTTTAAGATTCAAAACTACAAGTTATGAGATAAAAATATAGAACTTTGATATTTCAATGGTAACGCTTATATTTTTTAAAGTCATTACAAATTACTATTTCGGGTGCTAATATCATTTGTAGTAATTTGTGTTGACCTCAAAAAATGAACTCAACAGATGTCGGGCCACTCGTGCATTCGCAAGCCAAATCCAACACGTTGACATGGATCTATGGTCGAGATCACTCCAAGGATTGAACGTGTGAGGGGCTCAACAACACGAGACGTTACCATTCGGGTTTCTGGTGGGATAAACAGAACAAGATTGAAAAATAATCAACAATAAGCAAGAACTATGTAAAATGAAATTTGCAGTAGAGGAAATTGTAGAGAGCAAAATATATTGCTTCTTGTATTTAAAGTTGCATTAGCCATTACATATTACATGGATGGGGTATTTATAGTAGTACAAATGAAATGGTGACCTTTGGATCAGATTACACGTGGCCTCATCTCCTCGGCCAACCCGTCAATTCATAGCAATCACATTGACTTTCCTATCTACTCAAAGCATTAAATGTTATTACATTGACAAGGCAATACACAGTTACACTTTTCTCAAATGTCACATCAATCATTCGTAATAGGATCTTCATCTTGAACAGATCTGTGCACGTGGGCCATTGCCAACTGAAAAGTGCTTCGAAAGTACAAGGGCCTCGGATGATGCCATCGGCCTCGCATAACACTTGAGCCTCGGTCAAGCCATAGACCTTGGATCATGGGCCTCAGAATAGCTTGGGCCTCGGCCTCACAGTAAAAGGGCTTCCTAGTTTGTTTGGATCTAGTCCCACAACTAGGTTACAATGCCACGTGGCAGTTCCTAGTTATGAGTCATAACAATAGTCCCCCAAGTCCATGTGTAATTATTTATGTCATGCGTGGACTTCTGTAATGATGTATTGGAAGTTTTTTCAATTTGTAGTCCATTATAACAATAGTCCCCAAAGTCCAGACATAGATATTCATACTGTGCATGCAATTTTTTTAAGTGATTTAAGCGTGACTTACTTTGAAACAAAGGTACTTGCAGTATTAATCTACATTTTGGAATACTTGTGAAGCTGAGGCGAGTTCACAATTGAACATGCCAAGGATGAAATACTTGTGAAGTCGAGGCGAGTTCACAATTGAACTGACCGAGGCTGAATTGTGAATCATTAATGTGGATATTGGTGCACATGATTTGATGGTTTTGCTAGTTTCAAAAGTGAGGTTTGATGGTTTTGCTAGTTCAAAAGTGAGGTAGCTGCATCGAAACAACTTCCAATACACGTACGACCATCGCATTAAATATACAATGATGGCCAATTATGAGCATTCATAATTTATGGGAAGCAATCACGCACCGAGGCCAATGTGTGAGATCGACGAATTAATCTGAGGAATTAATTCTATAAATTGTTTGAATTCTGTGGTTCGGATCGAACATAATCTGGATGCCTCAAATGAATTGAACTTTGATCTAATGGCTGGGATTTATTTTTCCTTGGTATAAAAGCTAGAATCTTGTCATTTTAAAACTTTACTTTTGCAAAATTCTCTTCGAACTCTCAAGTTTCTCAAGATTTAAAGAATTTTTCGGCATCGTTGTGTTTTCCAGAGAGTTCTAGTTCTCATTTTCTTTATGTATTCTCTTTGGAAAAAAGATTTTCCAACCTTTTTAATAGCTTATCTGTAACTTTTTCATGCTCGTCTTTGATCATCATGTCTGCCAAGGCATCGATGGCTATTACAGTAGCTAGGTCCGACGAGGAGTTGGTTTCAGGGAGGTCTGGAGAGTGGTACAGTATGAGTGAGAAGCCCATAGATTATGAAGCCGGTTGGGGGGCTGCAAAAATCCCATATTCCATAACCTCATCCAAATTAGCCAAACTTAAGGTGACATACTGTATACCCCATTATGTAGAACTCCTAGTCCCTGAGGCCTATGAACGAGCCTGTTTTTCGATGCCGGGTTGTGTGGCCTTTAGTGAGTACCTGTTCAAAGCAGGTGTACATCTGCCTTTGCATCCCTTCTTTAGGGCAGTGCTGAGGACCTTCATGTTATCTCCCACCCAAGTTTTGCCCAATGGGTGGAGCCAATTGGTTGGAGGCTACTTTCTCTGGAAGGAAGTGTCCTTGGGCGAGGATATGTCCCTACATGTCTTTGAAACCATGTTCCATGCTAGAGTCGTGGGGAAAGATGATTCTAAAGGGTGGTACTACATCACCCCTTGGGGGTCTCATTTTTCCTTCGTATTTGGTCTCTCCACCTCTATAAAGGGATGGAAGGAGTCTTGGTTTTGGGTACAGGACAGGTGACAGATGGTTGAGGGAGACGTCGTCCCAGCTTATACTGTGCCGACCCAGTACTACGAAGCTTGTAAGTGCTTCGTCTTACAGTTTTGTGACTTATGTTTAGTTCTTTGGTGCTAATTCCTTTATTTGTTTATTTGTAGCTTTTAGTACTAGGTGCATGCTGAGGTTGAGTTGGACATGGTTGAGGATATATACAAGCGTTCTTCGAAGCTTTAACAACCTCCTTAAGAGAAGTCAATACTTCCTAGATTTTGGACTGATGGCCTCTAAGGGTAAGTGGCTCTTGTACTTTACTTATTTTCATGTTACTTTTGCAAATTCTAATTTTTCTATTGACACTTGTAGACAAATTTGCCAAGAAAAAATAACCAGTACTAGACATGGCCACCATTCTATAGACCACTGCCACT
Source organism: Fraxinus floribunda (assembly GCA_903798395.1). NCBI lineage: Eukaryota > Viridiplantae > Streptophyta > Magnoliopsida > Lamiales > Oleaceae > Fraxinus > Fraxinus floribunda. Next base: position 8,435 of record CAIGRS010315936.1, on the reverse strand, counting down.
ACTGGTGCTAAGGCCTTAAAGCCCTCCTCCTCTAGGGCAACAAGTGAAAGCGAGGCTGGAATGCCTCAATAAAGATAATAATACTGAGAAGGGAGCTAGGGAGGAGGCTCTGAAGAAGGCTTAGATAGCCTCTAACAGAAGCAAATGGAAACCAGATGAGCCTCAGAAGAAGAGGAAGCTTGCCCATACTAGTGGGGCCTCGGCAAATTTTGGGACTACTTCGTCCCATTATGGAAAGAAGGGAGCCTCCCAGGCCATAACAAAGGTGGTTGAAAGAACCTCAGGAAAGTTTGGGAACTTCGTGGGCGACGGGAGGACAAGATACCCCCTGCCGTAGTTGAGATACTACCACCAGAAGTTAGGAGTGCCATAGAGGTGTTCAACAAGTTCTAGACTGAAAAGTGGCAAAATTATGTGGCGAATTGCGATGCGGTGCACCTCAGTGCTACCTTGGTGAGCCAAAGTGCTAGGGCGTATGGAGTGGCACTTGAATGTCAGACAGTCTCTTTTGATATTCAACGAAGGAATAGAGCCTCATATGAGAAGCTGAATGCCACTTAAGCGGAGCTAAAAAAGAAGAGGGCCGTGGCTACAGAGCTGAGGGTCCAAAAAGTTGAAGATAAGGCCAAGCTAGCTTCTGCCTTAGCTGAGATTGAGGCTTTGAAGAAGGAGGTGTACGAGTCTGTGTGAAGTGGCTACCCTTACGAAGAAGGTTGAAACCTTTAATAATCACTAGAAGGTCACTGTTGAGGCCTTGGAAAAGGTAAACCTCGAACTTATTGGATGCAAAGACTCCAATAACTTTATGGAGGAGCAGATAAGGTGGTACGCCTCTGAAGTGAAGAAGTATGAGGCTGATGTTCTTGAGGCGGGTGAGATTGCAGTGAAAAATTCCATTGCCAATTTTCATCTCACTGAAGAGTATCGGTGCTTCGCTTTGTACTGGAGAAAGTTCACCTACAACGAGGTCGTTGGGAGGTCAGTGAACTTTATCCTGAGCTAGACACTCCTAAGCTGAAGGTCGAATTTATTGAAGAGAAAGTCCCTCAGACCCCAGTTGAGGAGGGTAAAGTGGTAGAAGTTGAACCTAAAGATGTCTCTACAGAAGTGCCACAACCTCCCTCAACTGACACTCCTTCCACTGAGATTCCTTCTACTGAGGCTCCCCCACCTCCTTGCTTAAACTAGCATAAATTTTGTAAGGCCCATGGCCTCTTCGATGTAATTACGTTTTTATTTAATGAATTAAGTTTCCATACTTCATGTTGATTATATTTTGTCACTTCTTCTTCAAAGTGAATGGACCTCGACAATATACTAACCGTAACAAACTGAATTGAGTTGTAAATTACGCATCAACTAAAATGAACAAGAATGTGTTTAACTGAACTATTTCTAATCGTTCAAATTTCAAGCCTCAACTAAATTACCGAGAATAACTTAAAAAATATTTCGACTTAACTGCAATTTGACACTTGATGAAAGTGTTTTCAAACCTATTTAATTAGAGGTTCTTTCGGTAGTCATACGCAAAGGCTTAGCTTCTCTCTTGAAGCCCAGCCTAGTCAAAGAGAGGTATGTGATGTATGCCTCGGAGTTCAAACAATGTGGTCCCTTTGGGGCTCCATCCTCTCCTCCGAGGCACCCACGCTTCCATACATGGAGGATGGTTCATCCATGTAAAGGCTTCTTCCTTAACATTCAGCCTCGTTAAAGAGAGTCATATGATGTACGTCTCGGAGTTTAAAAGAGGTGGTCCCTTTGGAAACTTCATCCTCTCCTCCGATGTGCCCACGTTTCCATACATAAAGGATGGTTCATCCATATATAGCTTCTCACTTAAATTCAGCCTCGTCAAAGGGAGACATAAGATGTACTCCTCGAATTTCAAACGAGGTGGTCCCTTTGGAGACTCAATCCTCTCCTCCGAGGCACCTACGCTTGACAACTTTATGAAACAAAACTTTATTTATTTACAAAGGATGGGAAAGAACTTTCAGCTGTGATTACACTTACTGATAGTACATTCTCAAATGTTCAACATTCCATGGATGAGGTTGCACCCTTCCATCCATATCTTTGATCCAATAAGTGCTGGGTCGAATCTCTTTTTCGATGCGATAGGGTCCTTTCCAGTTCGGTCCTAAGGTGACCCCTAGTTCCTTAGAGGATAGAAACACTCTTCGAAGCACCAAGCCATTCATCTGGAAGGACTTCTTCTTCACCTTAGCATTATAGTACTGGGTAATTTTCCTTTGGTATGCTATTAATCTCAGCTGGGAGTAATCCTTTTTTTCCTCAAGGAAATTGAGTTCACTTCTTCGAAGCTCGTCGCTTGATATCTCATTGAAACTCAACCTCCAAGGAGAAGGTAACCCCACCTCTACTGGGCTCAAACCTTCGACACCGTAAGTCATTGAGAATGGGGTCTCACCGGTTGGGGTCTTGTAGTTCGAATTGCCCACAACAGTTGGGGTAACTCATCCACCTAGGCACTTTTTGGCTGTGTCAAGTTTTCTCTTCAGGGTATGCTTTATGTTTTTATTCACTACCTCAACTTGGCCATTAGCCTGGGGATGATGAGGGGTAGAGAAATGTTTATTAATTCTCAGCTCTTCACAAAGATCTCCTTTTTGTTATCAAACTGTTTTTCATTGTCCGAGATGATCGAGTGGGAAATAGCAAACCAGTATATTATGTTCTTCTATAGAAATTTGGAGTATTAGCCTCAGTGATGTTTGCCATTGGCTCGACTTCTACCCACTTTGTGAAATAATCAATTGCGACTATGGAAAAATTAGCACTTCTTTTGCCCTTGGGTTAAGGACCAATGAGGTCCACGCCCCACTTGCTAAAGGGCCAGGGACTGGATACTGCAGTAAGCTCCTGGGAGGGTTTTATTTGAACATGGAAGAAACGTTGGCACTTGTCACACTTTCGAACAAATCGAATGACATCCTTTTTCAAAATGGGCCAATAGTATCCCTGCCTTAGTGGTTTCCTTGCCAATGCAAGTCCTCCTGAGTGGTTACCATAAACACCTTCCTAGATTTCTCAGAGTATGTAGTTAGCCTCTTCTTCTCCCACACATCGAAGAAGATGCAAAGAGAAACCACGCTTGTAAAGAACATCATCTATCAGCGCAAAATGTGTAGACTTCCTTCTTAGCTTGTAAGCCTCTTCTTTGTTGTCTGGTAAAACCTGATCCTTAAGATAAGATATGAGGGGCTACATCCAAGACGGGGTTCCTTCTACCCACATTACCTCTTCTAAGGAGGTGGATGGCCTCAAGAGGTACTCAATAGGTACCACCGTTAACAATTCAGAATCCTTACTACTGGCCAGCTTGGACAAAGCATCAGCGTGGGCATTCTCAATGCGTGGGATTTGGTTCAATTCAAACTTTTCAAATGAGGAGAGTATGCTCATTACCAGTTTGAGATAGGCTATCGTAGCTTTGTCTTTGGACACAAAACTACCATTTACTTGACCTACGATAAGTTGGAGTCACTATTGATGAGTAGCCTCTTCACTTGCATTTCTTTAGCCAGCTTTAGACCGGCAATGAGGGACTCATATTCAGCTGCATTGTTGGTGGCCTTAAATCCAAATCACATAGCGCTATTCAACTTGTGACCCTCGGGACTTACCAGTACCACACCCGCACCCAAACATGTATCTCCAGAAGAGCCATCCACAAATAAGTTCCAAGTAGGAGGCTCGACGAGCTTTGTTGTTTCATTCATTTCAGGGATATTGGCGAATTCAGCTAAAGTCAACCAAGGCCTGACCTTTGATGGTGGTCCTTGCCTTGAACAGGATCTCAAACTCGCTCAATTCCACGGCCCATTTCAATAGCCTTCCCGAAGCATCGAGTTTTTGTAACACTTGCCTGAGTGGAAAGTTAGTCAACACATGGATGGTGTGGGCTTGGAAGTAGGGCCTCAATTTGTGGGATGCAGTTATCAATGCCAAAGTTAGCTTCTCCATATTCGGGTAGCATATTTTAGGAGCTAATAACGTTTTGCTAATGTAGTAAATCGACAGCTGCATAGAGTCCTCTTCTCTTACAAGGACAACACTTATGACCTCATTGGAGACGGCCAAGTAAAGTTGTAGGGCTTTTCCTAATCAGGGCTTCGATAGGAGGGGGGCTCATCCTAGGTGTTATTTTGGCCCCTAGAAGGCCTCTTCACACTCCTTTCATCGTCTTTGGGTTTTGAAAGAGGTGGGGCTCGACTCAGATGTTCCTTTAACTTAGCCAGGGCGACTTCACACTCCTCGGTCCATTGGAACTTCTTGCCTCCCTTCAATACATTAAAAAATGGGAGGCACTTGTCGATAGCCTTTGATATGAAGCGGCTTAAGGTGGCCACCTGACCGGTTAAACTTTGTACTTCCTTTGGTTTTTTAGGGGATCTCATCTCGATTAATGCCTGAATCTTCTCGAGATTTACCTCTATGCCTCGTTGGTTAATCATGTACCCCAAAATCTTACCCAAAGTGACCCCAAATGCACACTTGAGGGGATTCAACCTCATGTGGTATTTTCGTAAAACTTGAAAATCATCGTTGAGGTGGGATATATGGTCANCCAAAATCTTACCCAAAGTGACCCCAAATGCACACTTGAGGGGATTCAACCTCATGTGGTATTTTCGTAAAACTTGAAAATGATCGTTGAGGTGGGATATATGGTCACCAACCTTTAATCTTTTAACAAGCACATCGTTAACATAGACCTTCATTGTGTTGCCAAGTAGATCGGCAAACATTTTATTCACAAGCCTCTAATAAGTAGCTCTAGCATTTTTTAGCCTAAAGGGCATCATTTTGTAGCAATAGAGCCCCCGATTAGTGATGAAGGAAGTGTGCTCTTCATCACCTGGATACATGGAAATTTGATTGTAACCAGAGTAAGCATCCATAAAGCTCAAAGACTCGTGTCTGATAGTAAAATCCACCAATTGATCTATCATTGGAAGTGGGAAGTTGTCTTTGGGGCATGCCTTGTTTAGATCAGAAAAGTCTATGTATACTCTCCACTTTTCATTATGCTTCTTCACTAAGACAAGACTGGAGACCCACTTCGGGGTAGAGGGCCTCTTTGATGAAGCCGTTCTTGGTCAGTTTTTGTACTTCCTCCTTAAGGGCTTCATATCGTTCCGAGTTTAAAGCTCTCCTCTTCTGTCGATGAAGGGCAACTTTAGGTTCAATCTTTAAATGGTGACAGCTGGTCCTAAGGTCGATACCTACCATGTCCTCATGTCTTCATGCAAAGACTTCACAATTCTTACAGAAAAATCCTTTGAGTTTCTCTTTAAAGTCTGGAGCCAAGCTCCGGCTCACCTGCAATAACTTGGTGGGATCCGTTGGGTTAACTGGGAAGCTCTCTAGTTCTTCCATTGGAGTAGTCTGGGACTCGATTTCAATGATGCGTAGGTAGAGCTCATCATGTGTGGAAGTCTCCAAAGGGACGTTCGTGTCCACGTTTCCCAGCACCATATTCATGTCCTTAGGCCCTGCCTTTCTGACGGAGTTCAAATAGCATTCCCAGGCTCCTCTTTAGTCACCTTTCACTATCGTCACTCCCTGGTCAGTTAGGAACTTTATGCATAGATGGTGGATGGAGGTGACGGCTCCAAGTTCTTTCAACGTAGGCCTCTCCAATACCCCATGGTAAGCGGACCTACCATCAACTATCAAGAATTCCATAGAGTTCAGTGTTGACAAAGGAGGCTAGCCCATCTCCATGACGAGTGTAATTTTGCCTCTCGGGATTATGCTATCTCCTGTGAAACCGTATAAAGGAGTGTTGGTAGGGTTAACTCGTGATCTAGAATCATCTTGTCAAAGGTAGATCCAAAAAAGGATATTGACATAGCTACTATTATCTACCAATATTCGCTTTAGCCCATTTCGAGCCACCATGGCCATCACGAATAGGGCATCACAATAGGGATAATGGATGCCTTCTAAATCCTTATATGTGAACACAATAGAAGGTGACTGGTTTCTTCGAAAACTATTATCTACAATGTAACTAGTCAATGGAGGGCCCTTTACTTCCCGGGCGTAATTTCTTTGGGAATTCCTAGTTCTTCACCAACATAAGCGCCTCCAAAATTAGTATCAATCTCGTGTATGGGGGCGTCTTCTACTCGATTTCGATGGCCTCTTCGTTGTTGCTCATCCTTATTTCTGTCATCCTCTTGCTTCTTCCTCCGTCGGGGTGATACTTCCCGATGGAGGGGAATGGCCTCATCTCGCCTTGGCTGTTGATCGTGCCTTGGCAGAGACCTACTTCTCTATCGATAGTTGTCCCAATTGGCATTTCGAGAGTTTGATCCCGTAGGATGTTGGGTAATATCCGTACAGTCTACAGTGTTGTGGCTATATGAGTGGTGATAAGTGCAGTATTCTTGGGGGTTCGACCTACTACGGGGGAAGGAGGCTGCCAAGTGAGCTCATTGGTTTGAGGGTTTGTTGCTAGCACATCTCATAGGCCAATGTTGGCACCGCATTCAAAGTGGTTGTGGCAAGTGCTTGGCCTGAACTTAGGGCAATTTCATTTCCGAATTGATGGTACTGGTAGTCCATCAAGTGGGATGTGTGTCCTCTTCTACGTTGCCTTTGTTGGGGGGTTGGAGACCCCCACTAGCTATGTTTATGTGGTCGATCAACTATTCGTTGATAATTTCCTATCGCATCATTTCTAGTAAGGCGTCATAGGTTACGGGGTCCTGGTTTTGTACATCCCTCCAAAATAAAGTGTTCATATTCAGGCCTCCTCTTAGTGTCGACAAACCTTCACGATCAGTAACTTGGACATAATACGTTATTTTATCCATGAAGCGGGACAAGAAGCTCTTTTAACTCCAGCCAACTTCGGATGCTCCCATGTGGTATAGCCTGCTATACCAAATCTCAGATGCTCCATTAAAAGTAAAGTGGAATGCTCTATATTTCACTGTGGGGATGGTGCCTCTCAAGCTCATACGTGTCTTGTAACTATTCAAGTGTGTAGTCGAGTTGCCTCTCCCGTTATACTTTGGTATCTTGGGCATCATGGGCATTCCTCAATTCTTGTGAAAATGGTAAGTTGTCATCATCATATCCAAGTCACAAGATCTCTAGGGACCATCTAAATCATAGTTAGCTTCGACCTCACATTTGGATGGTGGTGCAGAAGGTCCGCTTGGTTACTTGCATCCTCGTCCCTCCCATGACGCTTATCTCGAGGCGAGGCAACCCGAGGGCATGTTCTTGCCTTTTCTCCGATTGCCAAGTCCCAGGAGGTGGGGACTGTAGCCTATTCCTAGGCAATGGTATTTCATTCCTATACCTATCGGTTTTGCTAGGCTCAACCTGTCAAATACGCTGGTGGACCTTTGAGGCCGATATTCTGGTTCATATTCTGGAGGAAAGTTACCCTCCATGTTGAATAGGGCCTCAGTGGGTCGACCAGAAGCGTAGTTGGAAGAGACGTCAACTCCTACTTTCCTTTCAATGGGGTTTATCCCTCTAGCATGCCTGAGAGGACGATCTATTTGGCTTTGCACCTCTCCTTGCTGATACTGCTCCTAGGGGGCATAGGGAGGAATTGGGCTGCCTTCGTGGCCTTGCATCTGCATCAATAGCTCTTGCATTGCCAAGTTTTGGTTGGTAATGCTCCGTATGTTTGCTGCCATAATTGCCATTTCTCTAGTAAGCTGGGCTGCCAACCTCCTTCTACTTCGTCTATGGTGGTGATGGGGTCGGCGCTGAGCTGCTGTCGCTGGGACTTCATCATTAGTTTCCCTCACGTACCTTAGAGAGACATCTTCTTTCGAAGTCATATCTTTTCAAGCTTAAAACTCGAATGTTTTCCAACTTTGGGTTTCACGGATCGCAGGTTTGGCTCTCGAGGTACAACGCCTCAAGGCCGCCTTCCCCTTATTCTTAGGCCGACAAGCCGAACAATGACATACACGCACGCTATGAATAGGATGTTAGGGTGAATACCTACATATGATCATATCATTAGTGCGCTATTTGGTAAAATTGGTCTCGCGCTTAACTGTTAGCGTGCTTGTCGTATCGAATGGGGACCTAAGTATTCTCTCACTGCATGACATTCTTCCCCATTTGAATTCGCTTACATCTTCGTAGTGAGAAGTGAGTTTTGCATCAACAACATCCGTCTCATTGTAAGAATAACAATGGCACCACTCTATATGGACAGACATTCACAAACCTGCAGTAACTTGTACTTACTACCTTCGACACCAACCTTCACCCTCTGCTTCTCTGAGCATTGGTTCCTCGGGTGGATGGCCTCTAAACCGTAGTGCCTCAAGCGGCATCTCGAGACCACGTTGCTGAAACTTCAGAAGAAGTGGTGCTAGGGTGCTACTAAGGTGGCGTCGAGACACCCACTTTTAGGTAAAAAGTCA
>CAIGRS010315933.1:0-18419 GCA_903798395.1 Fraxinus floribunda | reverse complement strand
CTTTATTTTACATGAAAATTGTCCATTAAAGTGATAATTTTTTCCACAATTGGTTATAAAATTTGTTTACATTGCCAAAAAGTTAAAAAAAAAAACGAAAATTTTTTTCCCCTAAAAAATTATTTTTTTCATCAAAGTTTAGTGTTCGTTTGATTTTGTTTTACATAAAAATTGTTCATTAAAATGATTTTTTTTTTTACAATTAGTTATGAAATTTATTTTCATTGACAAAAAAGAAAAAAAAAAAAAGACTATAACATGGAATTCACTTTTCCATCAAACAACAAAATTCATGAAAAATGAAAATTGTTTTCAAACACACCCTAAACAAAATTTCACAAACAAGGATGTTGTGTGGTCAAGCCTAAAGAAGTGAAATTATCGTATCTTTATTCTTTGGATTAAAATTTTATACACAGAACACGTTAAAAAAAAAGAAGGTTTTAAGTGTTATTAACTTTTAATGGTTTTAAGTGTTATTAACTTTTAATGGTATTATATCTTGATTGATGTAATTCAAAAATACTTTTCCTTCGTGCAATCAACCCTCTTCAAAGTTTCCACGTGGCATCCAGACATAGCAGTTGCAGAAACAATACCGTGCGCGCAACGCACTATATTCCCATCCTTTCTTCATCTGCCCCCAAGTAATACCATTATTCATCGGATCCAAATTCGGAAACCCCACAGAATTACGTACAGTTCCTTCATCTATAATCAACCACTCGTAAACAGCAGCTCAAAATGTCGAGCGACAGTGAAGATTTCGACGAGGATGAGCTGTTGCAGATGGCATTGAAAGAGCAAGCACAGCGCAATGTTAATTACCAAAAACCCACCAAAACATCTTCCAAGCCCGTCCGAAACTATGTTCAGCCGCCTTCCAATCGGGCTCCAGTCCCCGTGAAAAATCCCAACCCGGTTCAGCAACCGAAGAAAGGGATCGCTCACCAGCAGCAGAAGAAGGGGGCTGTGGAAGAGGACGATGATTCGGAGGTGGAAATGCTAAGTATATCTTCCGGAGACGAGGATGATCGTGGGATCGGGGTGAAAAACCGGGCCGGGAGAGGACGGGATGATGATAAAGGGTGGGATGGAGAAGAGCCTAATTGCTGGAAGCACGTGGATGAAACTGAGGTTTTTTATTTATCGAAGTGGATTATGGATACTGAAATGTTAATTGAAGTATATTTTAATGATTTTTTTGCTTAAATATTTGGACCTATTTATACATATATCTATAATTGATAGCTAGTTTCTTACATATTATTAATTGAAGTGAATCATAGGCTATTGAGTTAGTTGTTTGGTTGCCCTATGCTGCTAGGCATGCTTGTATCATGTACATATGCCTATATTGTGCGCAGAGCAGCGTTAATTAAACTAGATTCTGCTGCTGAGTTGATGAGCGGCTCTGACCTGCATGAATTACAAACTACGGTTGGAGTGATTATATGATCATTTGATCTGTCAATGGGCAGACACACATTGAGATTTAAATAGAATCATAGAAAGGATATTTGTCTTTCTGTTCAATAATGAATCTTGAGCTTTTGAATTGCTAGATAAGGTGATGTATTTGATTATTTCGTTATTATTGTATGTAGAGCTCTATTGCCTAGAGAACTAGAAATAGAAGAAATACGTACTCTACAAATCTATCTGGTAAATAGAAATAAACTGGAGAGAGTTATTATCCTCTCAAAGGGAGTACATAAGACTCGTAACATATCCTCTTCTAGCCTTAGACACAAAGACCAAAACAGCTGCAGTTAGTAATGATTTAATTATCAGCTTCTAGAAGAAATGAAATTCTTTTAGGTGCTCCTTAAAATCACATAGGTAATTTATGAGTTCCTTAGAAAGAGCGGCAGAGGAATTCTCAGTAACTTAGACCTAAGAATCTGAGCATTCTGATCTTAAATCTCACGTGGGATTTCTTTAGTTTCCCTTTCTTTGAGACATTATAATATGTATCCGTGTCAACTTACACCTCTTAATTTGATTAACCTTTCTCTGAAAGGTTGCTAAAATCTCTTCAATGAAGGAAATGGAGAGGTATGTTAGCATCCTCTCTCCTCCTTTTAGGTGCTTTTATTATTTATTATTTTACATTTAGGTGCTATTACTGCACACATTTATTTGTATTGGTGAAAGTCAAGTGACTTGTTTTTGCATGGCAATTTAGCTGCTTTTTCCTCTTGACTTATAGGTGGTGAACTTTCCCGGATGCTTGTCACTTAACTGTGTTGTAATCTTGGAAAAATGCCTGGATTTTATTGAAATTGAAATCTTTTGACAGCTGGCTCGGAGGGTTCGTGAGATGAGGGAAAGCAAAACAGTTCCGATGCCTCAAAAGTCTGAGCAGAAGCCATCAACATCGGGTAAAAAGGGACTAAGCAATATACAGTCACTTCCTCGAGGAATGGAATGGGTAGATCCACTAGGACTGGGGTAAATCTCTTATCTTGTTAGTTGTTTTCCTTGCTGATTCATCTTTTTTAATATTTTCTCTTAACTCACTTCACGTGTAATCACAGGCTAATTAACCACAAAACATTTAGGTTGATCAGTGATAGCGTAGCTAGTTCTCCGTCCTTGGCTGATAATGAACCTCTTGATTTGAATGCACGAGGTATTTATTCTATTGTTGTCTTGAGCTGCACTACCTTGGTTTATTTATTTATTTTTTATTTTTGGAAGGAAATGATTTATTACCATGTCAACGGTATTTTATGGCTGTAAGTTTCAATTTCTCATGTCCTGTAGAATGCTATATTAGAGGTGAGACAGGAGGTTTATGGTATGGGTTGCTCTTATAGAGTAGCATTGCAATTGTGCTGGAGAAGGATCTGGTGAATCTGGGAAAAGTTTACAGAATCTATTATCTGAATCAACAAGGAAGTTCAACAGCTAGTTAGCAGTTTCTGTGGGAAAGCTCTAATATATTTTTTTTCTTGTTTTTTGATTCAAAGAAGTGCTTGAAAAGTAATTTAAAACCTGGCTAGTGCCAAGTTTTGCAGGTGTCAGTGGAGCAATAGAATTTTTTTTCACCATAACTTTGCTCGTTCTTTATTTGGTGGTGTGTGTGTTGTGTCCAAAATTTATTGGCCGTGCTTGGTTTTTACTTTCCCTTTTCCTATTTTCTGGAGGGGGGGTGAGTGGGAAGGGGGCATGGCTGGTGTATTTGTGCTTTTTGAATCTGTTGATGTTCCACCATCCCCTCCTTATTGCAGTTTTTTGTGATTCTATGATTTTCCAGATGTTTGAGGGATCATTCTGTGGGCTTCCTGTTTGTTTTGGTATCTGCTTCTTATTTGGTCGACATCATATAATGATCTTCTGTGGATCGTGTTGGTATAAAAAATCTGGATGATTTATAATTGCAACCTTACCCTTATCATCTCTCTGTGTGCTTGACAGCACATCAATATGGTTGTCCAATTTTTGTGTATAAGGATTCATGTCTTAATGATGACTAACACTAATGAACAAAAACAAGATTGAAAAAAGAAAAAGAGGAAAAGAGATGAAAGAGAAGAAGAGGGAGAGAAAAGAGAGAATGTAGAGGGACAGAATATCAATTTATTTCATATCAAAGTTGTGTCTTATTACAAATCATAAACCCCTTTATGTAGGGTTTAAACTAATCAAATTTAGGTAAGAAACATCAAACATCTAAGAAAATACTCGAGAATTTATCAAATTTAGGTAAGAAATGTCTAACAAAATATTAGAGAATTTAACAAAATACTAGAGAATCTAGAACCCGAATTATATATCCAATTTGGGGAGTCTTCCATATAATATATCGTCTAGGATTCATATCACTCAATCTATGAAGACTAAGTTATAGTGATGAAAATTTTGTCGACTTTTTTCTTGCTAGATGAGAATTGGTTGCAGATGCAAATAATTCCAACAATTGTGCGAACAATTAGATGCATTAGTGAGGATTGTGAGTTCAATGTTCTTAATTGCATAAACATATCCTCCTTAGGTATTATTGCCATCTTACATTGTATTGTGAGTTTGATCTTCTCAATTGCAAAACATATTTCCTCCTTAGCTATTTGTTTTATCTTATTGTGGAAGCTGTAAAGGTCATCATCTTTGCAGATATATAACTGTTCACATTCCGTCGTATGTTTAACTCTGTGAAGGTGTGAACTATAGTTAAAAAACGTGGATTAAGTAACATGAATAGCTAATTTTACAGGAAGCAGTTGCTAGGTATGGCCTTTTGGTAAAGCTATTATTAGAATGCCTTTGTTTGGTACACATTAAAATTTTCATTTTCATTCTTTTACTCATTTTCAACCACACATTTTTCAATATTTTCTATCACATTAATAACTTTTCCTTCTTTTTCAACCACACATTCTCCATCAATTTACTATTCCAGAATACATTCTTCAAAAATAATGTGGCTCAAACACACCCTATATGAAAGAAAATGAAGAAGTTATACATTGGAAAGCAGTTATGATTTTGACTTTTAGCAATATGCTTGATGCATATTTTTTTCTGGGAAACTTGACTGCAGCCTTTGAGTGAAGGTGCATTAAGAGTATACTGCAGGTGACCATGGCCAAATCGAGCTCTAAAGGAAACCTTTTTTTTTGTGTGATTTTGCAGAGAAATTAAATTATTATTCAGAGAAGTTCGATGCAAAGCTTTTTCTGTCCCGAGTACACCTAGATACCAGTGCAGCAGATTTGGAAACTGGCGCTCTTTCTTTAAAGAATGATCTTAAAGGAAGAACTCAACAGAAGAAGCAGTTGGTCAAAGAAAATTTTGATTGTTTTGTCTCTTGCAAAACTACAATTGATGGTCAGTTGTAGATCGTTACACGTGATTTTGACACTTTTATGCATTCATGATAGAAAGTTCTAATGACAATGATGAAGTTTTGTTGATTACAGATATCGAGTCAAAATTGAAACGAATTGAGGAAGACCCTGAAGGCTCTGGAACTTCTCACTTACTTAACTGTATCCAAGGTGTCAGTTCACTTTCTAATCGTGCTTTTGAACCTCTATTTGAAAGACAGGTAGTTACGATTCCAATCCTGAATTACTTAGTAGTTTAATAGGCTTGGAAAATATCAGCCTTGATTACTCCTAATTGAAACCAACAAAATATTTTTCTAGGCACAAGCAGAGAAGATCAGGTCTGTCCAAGGAATGCTTCAGAGGTTCAGGACCCTATTCAACTTGCCCAGTGCAATTCGTGGAAACATTAGCAAGGGTGAATATGATTTGGCTGTGAGAGAATACAGGAAAGCGAAGTCAATTGTTCTGCCTTCTCATGTAGGTTCCTTTAGTGCATGTCATTCTATCTTCTGATTTAGGCATAATGTCAACTAAACATGATGTTACAATGTTGAAACCAATTTTATTACTATACCTTATGTTGCTTATTTGAGTTTTAGTCCCTGACCCTTTCGCCTAAAAAGGGCCTTGCGTTCTGGCCTCTTGAATATTATTTCACTGTCCAAATACTTTTGTTAAGAATTAAGTTAATCAACTTCTTTCTGTTCTTGAGAGTGGTTAATGAAACAGCTACTGTACTTTTTCCTTCCTAACATCAACCCTCTGATTCAGTATCAATGTTGTCAGCAGTAGTGCTTGGTTATGATGTTACTGGTAGCAACCAAAGGAACCTTCTAAGCTAAGTTTGCAAATGTTATTGGTAGCAACCTATGTAACTATCTCAGTTAAGTGTCTGCAATATGGTCCAACCACGCTCTATTATATAGCTTGCAGCTGAAATGTTAGGCTTGGTCTTGCTTGGTTTTAGTCCAGGGTCATACTAAATGGTTATCTCGTTCATTCTATGTCTATTTTTTTTTCCCGTTACGGTTTGATTTTATTCTGGCATGGTTCCTGTGATTGTAGTCAATTTTTTCTTAGTTTTTGGATTGTGGTTGCTTCCACCTTGTCCTAGTAGAATGTCCTAAAATAATCTTTTTTATTTTTAATATTACTTAAATGACTGTGATGCGAAATTATGTTGACTTTGCCTCACTCCCTCGCACGTAATTTTTCTGGCAATATAAGGGAAATATTCAATTTTTTCCACTTCTCTCTCTTCTCTCATTTTATCAGTTTCCTTTTTGGTTTTGTTGGCTAATTTATATCTTTGAAATATATAATGGAACCTTCTCTTGTACTCCCTAGTAAGATGATTTTGTTGCCTTAATGCTCTAGCATGTGAAGTAGTGGGTATTCAGCTCTTTCCACTTCTTAAGTTGTTATTCTAAAATAAAGTTTTTATCTGCAAATGGAACTGAGCTTCTGCATGCCCAGCTAGGAAACTATTTTGCCAAACTGGGAATCCAATAATTTCCAAGAAATGTCCCTGAGCATGCATCCCAACGTAATCCTTTTGGTTTAGTTTTATACCATAAATTTGTAATATCGCGTGATTTATGTTGTTATAAGTTTGTGATTGCTTCCAGTTTCTAGGCTCTTCTTTGGGAATTTTTTTTTTCTATTGGAAGTAGGTTGCTAGAAATAAAAACGAGGAACAAAATTTAGAATTTTATTGAAGCACCTGTCTTTAGTATACGTCGATCATCTATTATATGTTGCAGTATTTTTGAGATTACGTAGCGGATTGACGATTCCACCCTTTGAAGTTCATTTTTATTTTTCTTCTCCGAATGAGTGCTCTATTTTCATTTATAATTTTTCAGGTGGGAATTCTAAAACGTGTTCTTGAGGAGGTTGAGAAAGTAATGCAAGAATTTAAAGGCATGCTTTACAAGTCCATGGAAGATCCAAACATTGACCTAACAAATGTGAGGAATATTCTTTATATTTTACTTGTATTGTGTCATCTTGCAATTACGTTTGACAATATCATCAATTTAATGCTGATAGAGGATTTGTTATTGGTCTTATGTTCTGTTTGAAGGGCATCTAACTTTTAAGTTATTCTGAATAATCTATTCTTTGTGAGTTAGAAAATATTTCTGTATACAAGATTTCGCATTTGAGTTTGTCTTTCGAACATGAGTAAAACTTTTGCTAGAAAAAGGACTAGAGGATTTCGCCTTGTGAAAATAGAAAAATGGATTTGTTATCTATTGTATTTCAGTAACATTATTGTACTGCTTCACAAAGCACTTTTAACATACTTTTTATTATTTACGAGTGTGCTTAGAAGAGACGATTCAGCTCTTTCACTCTCTCTATGTCTCAACACACATGCTCCGAACACTCGTAGAAATGATAAAACTTCGCCACAAACAAGCACACGCAAAATACTAGACAATGCACACGGTCATCAGTGAAAACTCACAACTAACCTCTAGTAGATAGGCACAAATGATTTTGGAGCCATTTACTGTTTGGGATAGAATATAAGTATATTAAGATACAGTCCACAACAATCCAGTTTAAATTATTTAGATTAAGATCAAAAGAGAGTAACTTTCTTTCTTTCTGTCTGTCTTTTTTTGGTAAATTATTGATGTTCTTATTTTTATTTTTAGTTATGTCTGACGATTGAATATCATCTGCTGTGTTTGTAGCTTGAAAATATTGTGAGGCTTTTGTTGGAGCTTGAACCTGAATCAGATCCCGTATGGCACTACCTGAATATACAGGTGTTAACTTTGTAATCCACATTTAGTCCACGTTGCGTTAACACGTCTCTAACTGGATAGATGTATTGAGTATCATACTGTTAATTCTTGTCAAGCTTCTAACATAGATGATTTTTAAGTATTTATCTCCATTTTTGCTAAAAAATGCTTGTTTTTCCTTGAAAGTAATCTTTATATTACATGCTAATCAAATCTTTGTAGCTGCTTCCTTGTGTTCCCATTCCCATTGAGTTGATTATCTAATGAAAGCCTCATAGTTTTGAGTGGGTAATTAGTTTTCTGAGTTCTTAATGTTTACTCTCTTGACAGAATCAAAGAATAAGAGGTTTGCTTGAAAAATGTACTTTAGATCATGAAGCACAAATGGAGAATTTGCATAATGAGATCCGTGAAAAAGCACTATCTGATGCAAAGTGGAGGCAAATTCAGCAAGAAATAAATCAATCTGTAAGTGGGAAATGAACAGATGGTTGTTGGATTTATTTGAAGTTGGTTGGACTTCTTATCATTAATCTAGTCTTTGTTTTTGTTGATGACCAACAGTCAGATGTGGATTACTCTCTTACTCTTGGAAACTCCCATCTATCTGGTGATCCACTTCCTGAAGAAGTGACTAGTGAAGCAGTTGATGCTCTAAGAGGAAGATATATACGCCGGTTAACTGCTGTGCTTGTCCACCACATGCCAGCCTTCTGGAAAGTCGCACTTGCTGTTTCAAGTGGAAAATTTGCCAAGGTAATTTTTTCAAGCCCATTGTATTGGAAACCTATTAAATTAGCAATATAAGAAGTTTCCCCTCTCCATATGAACTGTAGTGAGACACGTAATGAATAAAATGGAAGCCAGAATGCTTCCGTTAAATTACATGTAGACATGTTGCCTCTTGTTTACTTTTCTTCTTCCTTCTATTTCAAGAACTCAAGAAGAATCTTTTTGTTCAAAATAAGTTCATCAGTGTCACCCATGATTTTGTGGGGATCATGTTCTTCATCCTTGGTTATTAATTTTCCCATGAAACCTGAAAAGTGAAAAGCATAATGTTTGCTATCATCCTTTTAAATCACTGTGTTCAGATATTACAACCAGAATCAGGCCCATAATCCACTCCGTTTTGGCCTCACTTCAAAGGACACCGAACTAAGGCGCTATTTGGCAATTCCCAATTAGCGAAGATAGGCCCATCCTCTTTTCAAGCATGCTCCTGCATTAGGTTCTTTTGCTGAGGATCATTGTATGTGCTGGAAGTGAACGCCAGAGTTTGGAATCAAATCCAACTAAATGCACCTAACTCATAAAATAAAATAATGATAATAAATAAATAAAAATAAAGAAGGAAGAAGATAAATGAGGAATAAACACTGAAATTAACAATAAGTTTGTAAAAATTTCTATTTTACAAATGAATATGCCATAGAAGACTGGGAATTGCCTAAAACGTCCCCAAAAAATAGCTCAGTACCGGCAAAAACTAAGCCCTTGTTTGGTTTTGCTTAAAATCATAATTTTAGTAAATTTTGATAAAAGTTGATAAAAGTCGTGGGTCCCTTAAAATGTGTGGTTAATTTAATTATTGACTTTGACTTAAATTTTTATCGACTTTTTTTTAGCTAAACCAAACAGGGGCTAAGTATGATCTTAAACTAAGAATTGAAAATTTTCAACTCGTCTCAAGTCTTTTGTTTTGCAATTGTATGATTAACTTTAGGAATGTTGATCTGGATGGTCTGCAAGTCTTATTTAGGCTGCTGGCTTTCTCCTCAATATGGTGTGTTAGTGCTACTGTATACCTGTGATAAATTCTACTGTTGAAGTATCATATACAATAATTCTAGTAATAGAAGGTACATTGTTATGTAGATAATTAATTATAAACTATAGGTAGGAACTTTAGTTGCATATGCTGACAGCTGCTGCTTGCTTCTTTTGCGAGATGCTGATGTGCATGCATATAAAAGTAGGATTGTGTTGTGTGTATCATTGTATGGCAAGGTTTACTGAAACCGATGTAACCATGACCCCAGAAGTCTGATGAAGTTGACTATCTGCAAGTAAAAATCAAAGAAATGGTTTTACTTTATCCTAACTTTATGATAGCATTTAAAACTTTTGGCCTTTAGATATTTGTCTTTAGCATCAGCTTGCTTGAGCTACGATTTTAAACTTATGGGAAAGCGAAATGGAACCAGTTTGCCCATAATTATTGGTGTCCTCTACACAAGGAATTCGATGCTTAGTTCCATTTTGAGTAGCACAATCATATTCGTTTGCTTTGGACTTAATGAAAACTGGTTTCTCCTCTTTTGTCTTCTCATTGTGTATTTAGAATATCAATTTTATTTGTGTTCAGTTGACATTGCGACTTTTTTTAATGTTCACATCTTCTGTCCAGCAGTCTTCCCAAGTGTCTGCTGATTTAAATGCCAATAACCATGTGAATAAAACTGAGGAGAAAGTGGGAGATGGGAAGTCCTCGAGTCATTCTCTTAATGAAGTTACTGGAATGATACATAATACTCTATCAGCATATGAATCCAAGGTAAATGCTCTTTCTTGTGATGGATCAAACAGGAGGAGGATGAAGAAAAAAAACACATACACGACTTCATATTTATTAGGAATAAGAATTAGTTTGTTATTGGAATTAATTTATCTAGTAAATACGAAATGCGTTGCTATTCCAGGCCATAGAAATATTGTTACACTAGAAAGGATGTTAGGAGATGCACTGTTGACTCAAAGGTTTGAGTCTTACTTGCCCTGAGAGTCAGCAGCAGCACGTGATTCAAGCTCATTTGAGCATTTTCTACCTTGATTTTGCCTCCTTTTCATTAATGATACTCTGATGTCTGCTCTTCTCACTAGTTTGCAGGATGAAATTCCATCTTAATGAAATTTAAATTCTGGTACAGGTCCAAAACACCTTTAGTGATCTTGAAGAATCCAATGTTCTTCATCCATACATGAGTGATGCTATAAAAGAAATATCCAGAGCATGCCAAGCTTTTGAAGGAAAAGAATCAGCACCTCCAATTGCTGGTACATTTTAGCTTTAAGTCCCCACGCACCTTCACCCCACAACACCTAAAAAATAAAAAAATAAAAAATAAAAATAAAATAAAATCTGTTTTATATGTATCTTTTTCTTGGTTTACTGTCTTTGAAATTGTTCTAAGTATATTCTTTTTCGATTAACAGTCACTGTACTGCATGTGATTGAATCGGAAATCACAAAAATTTACATATTAAGGCTTTGTTCATGGATGCGGACTTCAACAGAGGAGATAACGAAAGATGAATCTTGGGTCCCAGTCTCCATTTTAGAAAGGAATAAATCTCCATACACAATCTCTTCTTTGCCTCTGACATTCCGAGCAATTATGATCTCCGCAATGGATCAGATCAACTTGTGAGTTTTAAATCTATATTTTATAGTAATGATATCTATTTCTGCTGTAAAAAATCAGTCTGGCCTTCATACTTTCTATATTTAAGCTGAAGTTCCTTAGACAATGAACTTTTAAATATTAAACAAAAAACACTTTCATCTAATTTGCACAACATTTCTTTTCTATGCTAAGAAAACAAATATATTTTACTTGAAGGTCCATTACATAATTATGTATGAATCAAACAATATTTTCTGTGATATTCATAAATAGAATTTTTTTTAAAATTTTATTCTTGAAATCCTCTACGGACCAGGTGATAACATTTACTAGACTGCTACTTCCAAGAAAGTAAATCTTAGTGCACAGCTTCAGTAGTTCTGCGTCAAGGTGCATCTGTAATTCTGTATGCTCTTTTTGGTGGGTGAATTCTTGGCTCAGGGTAAGGTTGTATGTGATCTGCAACCTGTGAGTATTGGTATTCAGCAGCATATATTTACGCAAGGTTATCAGAGTAGTATAGCCTTTCCCCTAATTTCTGGGGAAAACTGCACCATCATTGGTCCCCAACCTCTTCAATAGCAAGTTGGTTCCCAACCTTAGAAAAGGAACAAGTTAGTGCTCAACTTTTTTGCCCAATTAGTTCCCAGTCCCAGCGACAGAAACTGTTCAAATCTTCGTTAAACTGTTCTGTGGCCCTAATGGAAACACGCTACACTTCAAATTTTTTTGCACCAGCCCATGTTGGGAAGCAAACCCAGTTTCATAAAATTAGATATGCATGGGCCACATAATGATATAACATAGATTTAGATGTCATTGGAGATTGATTGTGCAACTATAATGAATAACTGGTGACCCAATTAGTGGGTCAGTTGTGCAACTTTCCCTATCCACATATAATTTTCTATGATCATTTCATGTGGAAAATTCTTTACAAAATTACAAATTTTCTCCCCAAACAGAAAAATAAAAAGTATTTGGCATACAACATGTTGGAAAATTAGAGTTGGGATCCCGAACCTATGTGAAATGTAGCAAGTAGTTTCCAACTATTTTTTGTTGCGCTGTGGATCTCAACTTTTCATTTCTGTTAGCTTGGGTCCCTAGTGGGCTGCTTTCGTGTATTTGACCATTAAAAAGTCACCCGTGCATCGTATGTCATATTTTTTGAGGGGTAAAATGAGTGAAGGCTTAGTTTTAATGAAAAAGTAAACAAAGTAGAGGTAAAATGAGTGGGAAGGAAAAAGGAAAGAACTTCCCTCGACCTCTAATCCTCCTGCTCTCCGCATTTACCGTGGCTTATGCAAGGAGCATGTATCCCAATAGAAACATAGGAGTAGTAGAGCCCTTCTATATTGAAAATGAACAAGCAATTTAAAACAATAATCAACAGAAATTTAGATATCCCATTTTCACTAAGTTACTACATTATTTAGGCACAATTTGTACTGTTCACTAACCAGTCGTCAAACAACAAAGATCTCGAACTTTGCTAGTGTTCATTAATGATATCTCTTAATCGTCTGGGAAGAAATTTCCAGGTGCATGCTTTCGTCTTTCTCTCTCTCCCTAGAAAAAAACCACCTTCATCTCCATATCATTCTACGATTAACCAGTAACTCCACCAAAGGTTCCACCTTAATGATTATGTGACTGTCATCGTTGACATTAAAGAGGATGGCTTTTTTTGTTGGGGTGAGTGGGTTGGTGGTGGGAAGGTTATTCATTTAATTTTTTCTGTTTATTTTATTCATAATTTTTTTTTGTTTTTTAGCTATAAAAAAAATAATGTTTTAGTTTAAATTAAAAAGTATGGTGAAGTTGCCCTTTTAACAAAAATACGACTTTTTAACTGTCAAATGGACTGAAACTGTCTACTGTGACCCAAATGCTACAAAAATGAAACGTTGAGGACTCATATATCGCAAAAAAAAAGGTTTAAGGACTTGCGTTCTTCATCACTCGTAGGTTGGGGACTCCAGCAGCAGCTGTAATTTTCGCAATATGTTTTGGACTTGGCTATTCTTGTGACTCTTCATACTGGGACCACCCTTAACTGTGCTCTAATCCGATAATGAAAACCTATAATGGACAAGAGATCTATGCATAATAATCTAGAAAAAATCTTTGGCCTCAGCTAGAAAATTAGTTTAGTTCTCCCCTACTGCATTTTCCTTTAATTTTTTTCTTTGATTATAGATTTATTGAATTAGCTCCAATACCAGTGCAACCCATTCGCTAGATACCAAGCCAAGTTCATGTTAGCAATATTTTATATGTTCTCAGTACATCCAATAATGGAATAGAATCTAGAGTAAACCACCACTGAGGCCATGCTTGCTTTACAACTGAGAATCTTCTACCCCACTGTACTCCCTAGAAATTTACACTTCCTCTTGAACAACAGTCAGAAGACCCAGAATTCCCTTGTAGTTCACTAATAGTTTCCCTTCAGTGCTATCAATACTTTTCAATAACAGGATGCTACAAAGAGCAAACCCCATCTCCCCCAGAAGGTGCCAGGAAAAAACTTATCAATATGGATAAAAGAATTAAAGAAATTTGAAGTTATTCATTTTCACCTCCCTAAGCAGTTGGCTAGGTGTTTGATTCCCTATCAACTTTGAATTTATTCTTTCAGGATGATCCAGTCATTAAGAAGTGAATCTACAAAGTCGGAAGATATTTTTGCACAGCTTCAAGAAATTCAAGAATCTGTCAGGGTTGCCTTTTTGAACTGTTTATTGGATTTTGTTGGTATGAAGGATGACGAATTGTTGCCTCTTTTACGGTTTTCCATTTGGTTTTTTCTGCCTCATTTTATATTGAAACATATGGATCTCATGGACTCATTAACCAGGTCATCTGGAACACATTGGTGCCGAGCTCACCCAGAATAGATTGGACAGAGAAAGTCCACATTTCGAAAATGGATATGCTCATGAAGTACTGGAAAAATCATTTGATCCTCTTACTGGAAGCATTGTTGATCCTCATCAACAGATGCTAATGGTCTTGAGTAATATTGGATACTGCAAAGACGAACTTGCTCGCGAATTATACGACAAATACAAACATATTTGGCTGCAATCTAGGTATGTAACTGTTTTACAACACTTCCACATATAGAATACATATCTGCTGTATCTTCTAGCTACCATTTATGGAGAATTCTATGGAATAATGCTTATATTTATGTCTATACTGGTTATTATTGCATCATGATAAGGTACTTGGAATGATGTTTCTTGAAAAAACTACTTTTCTGCTGGCCTACAAACTTGAATCAAGGTTCCAGTTCTTCTAGAACAAACCCCTCTACTTCCCTCTTCTCATCCTAGAAGATATTGATATAAAATGAGCAACACGAAGGGAGATCAGGTTTTCCGTTCGACTTCCTGAACTAAAACTTAAACAACTTTTGTTGAAGAAGCAAATGACAAGACTTTGTTGTGTAACTAATTTAATCATCTCAATAAAGGGACAATCTTTGCATTGGTTTTATGTTTTCTGTATGTAACATTTAGAATGTCTTTTTTCTTTGCCAATTTAGAGGAAAAGCTGAAGAGGACAGTGACATGCAAGATTTGTTTACATCTTTCTCTGGGCTTGAAGAGAAGGTCCTCGCACAGTATACTCTTGCTAAGGTATGCTAAACACTTTGCTTAGTTGAACTTAAAGAGGCTGTTGTTCCGTAATAATGCACACACATGTTGCACCTAGTTGCAATATCACTTCTAAGGTGTCTTATGTTTATCTTCATATATTACGAAGACTTCAAAGATATTCTGCTTAGTTTTACGGTTTTGGTTACAGCTAGACCTTTCTGCAAGAAGGTTACACAAATGAAGTGTATTGCTTTGGACAAAACCATGATGAACGATGGATTTCATGATTTAGTTGATTTGTCACTGGCAAAAAGTAAATATTTGGATAGATAACAATGTCACTGTATTTCATGTCAAATATCTATGCTTATAAATATTGCATCAAAGTTTGCATAGAGGAGTAAATGGAATTGAAACAAAACTGGCATATACACAGGATGCTTTAATACATTTCCTGCTTCTCATCAACCACTTTTGTCCCCTAATCGCAATGAACTGAGAATGGTATAATGAGAGGGAAAATGCCACACACCTGAAGTGCAAGGATATTGGATGATAAAGCAGAAGAAAAGAGGAAAATAAGTGACAAATTTTGATAAATCTGGGAAAGTGCTAAAACCTTTTGCAATGGTAGACACATAGCTGTATAATTTTTAATATTAAACATCTGGAAAAATTAAAAAACTTGGAGAGCATTGAGTCGTGTCTGCTGACAGTCTTCCTCTTTTGCTTGTCTGTCTCAATGTTAGAAAGTGGTCTAGTTTTATGGCAGCCTAGCTTCCAGGCAGCATCCTTAGATGCTGTCCGAGAACGACATAATGGTAAATGTCTGCACTACTTGTCACGATCAATATTATTGTGTTCTTCTGGATGTAGCTAAAAAAAATAGTTTTTCTATTCTTTTTTCATGAGAATGCTGAAACGAGTCTCAAATCAATTGTGTAAACCATTGTCACTAAGTGTTCCATACAAATTTCTTGAGTTGATATATTGGTTTTAAAACAATAAATTTTTGTTTACAGGGTATTTCTTTTGGATTTAAAATTTACGATTTTCTAACTGTGAAAATTGATGACTTAATGACCTTGCATGATTCTAGCTTTCGAAAAATAAAACTTTTATGATGGGATCATTCTTACTGGGAAATATTTAAAATAAGTGCAAATATGAGCTTATTCATTCTCTTGTTCTTGAATATTTTGTTGTAAATTTGAACTTAAACAAACTTCACAGGGGATCTTCATCATGCCTTCCATATGTATTGAGTCTTTTTTCACATTTTGTTTGTTCACATTCTTTTTCCAGACAAATATGATTAGAACAGCTGCAGTAAACTACTTGTTGGATGCTGGAGTGCAATGGGGATCAGCACCTGCTGTTAAAGTGAGGAATCGGTTTCTGGTCTCAATTCTTTTGGTATCTCAAATACACCGAATTCTTTTGCTGATACAATATACCCTTTCAGGGAGTCCGAGATTCATCTGTGGAGCTACTGCATTCTCTAGTAGCTGTGCATGCACAGGTTCTCATGGCTCATATGGCTGTTTTTTGTTTTCTGGCATATGCATGTCCCTGCCTGCTAGGATGGACTTCTTTAACTTTTGTACAGTTAAATTGACTATTGATAAGAACATCTGTTCCCTATTCTTCAGTTCAAGGATACCTTCTTGAAAAGTGACAAATTTTAAGTTGTGTAAATGGGTTAACATAAAGTTTGTTCTGCATACCAGGTTTTTGGTGGTTGTACGCCTCAATTGGATAAGATTCTCGGTATTCTTGTTGAAGGCCTCATTGATACTTTTCTTGGCCTTTTCCATGAATATGAAACCAAAAACCTGAAGGCATTGGACACGAATGGCTTTTGTCAGCTCATGCTTGAGGTGAGTAGATGCTTCACTTCCCTCACTTGAACTTTCTCCAGAACTCTCGACACTTTTTGGGGAAACAGTTTGCTGGTCCTGGTTGTGGTGCTTCCGACTTGTACTCTTGCTGTTAGGGTCTGAGCCAAATGACTAGCTTTTGTTCATGTATAGGCACTAGCCAACTGGCCTAAAATACTTGAGCCTGTGATGTTACACAGTAGTTGCCCATAATCCCTGCACAACCAGTGAACGTGTGCTTTACAATGAGCTTGATGTGAGTTGAATTTCTTGAAAGGTGATGGATAAAATTTCATTTCCTGAAATGATGGACAAGACTGTTTAACTGGCTTCTTTTATTGCTTTCTATTTGTAGAAAATTTCATATCAACTGTTGAAAAAAATTGCAATGGATTTCAAAGCCCCATAAAAAATTAAAAATTGGATGTATAGGATCAGTAAAAAAGGGTAGTGACATAAAAGAAAAGTAAAAAATTGATACAAAAAAGAGACAATAGGAGAACGATTAACTGTTTCTTGTTCGAAATTCAAATAGAATGAAAAGTCTGATCTATCACCCACTCAAAGTGGGGCGACTCGTGTGAAGCAAAGTGGGTAAGTTGCTTTTTCTGGCAGTTTTTCTTTCAGTTGTTTTCTCTGACAGCTAATGGTTTTCATTGAATGTTCTGCAGCTTGAATATTTCGAGACCATATTGAATCCTTACTTTACTCGCGATGCGAGGGAATCTCTCAAGTCTTTACAAGGCGTTCTATTGGAGAAAGCTACAGAAAGCGTGACAGAGTCTGTAGAGACTCCAAGTCATCAGCGACGGCCTACCCGTGGAAGCGACGATGTGCTTGCAGATGATAGGCAAACAGGAATGAATGTATCACCAGATGACTTGATCGTAAGGCATTTTAAACTTCTAATGTCATGTTTGACCATGTACACTGGCTCTGCTGTTATTGGATCTTATTTCCTTCTTTAAGTGCATGGTTGGTAAAAAGTTATTGATTTTAACTATTTCTTCTTCTGTAATACACTTAATACTGTCGGATGCGGCTTACTGAACATGCTATACTAATCTGGTGCTTCTTGTAGATGGCTTCTAATTTTTTGTCATGCAGTACTCTACCATCATTACAGTTGACCATTTTGATATATGCATGATTTGGTGCAATTGAATTTTTCCCACTCTCCATCAATGTTTCATAGCTGGGACTATGCTTTATGAGTCAATTACTTCTAAGAAAATTATTTTGTTGGCTTACATGTTTCCTTTGCTCTTTTTCTTGTTTGCTTAGGCTCTTGCCCAGCAGTATAGTTCTGAACTACTTGAGGCCGAACTTGAAAGAACACGAATTAACAAAGCATGCTTTATGGAGTCGATTCCACTAGACACGGTTCCAGCATCAGCCAAAGCAGCATATGCTTCTTTCAAAGGGTCAATGGATTCTCCCAGCATGAGCTTTCGAGGAACACAATCTTTTGGTTCCCCAAGTTTCTCGAGGCAGAGGCGTAGATAGATTCGTATTTACCTCGTTCATCTATTCCCATATCCCATCCCAACGCCGAACCCCAATCCTTCCCCTTCCATTTTGCTTGTGATAGCTGTATTTTTGTAATGAAAAAAGACATGCATATTTCCTCATAACCCGAAAATCATTTCATCGTACTTAATTGTTTTTCCGACTTGATATTGTATTGCATATTTTGATGCACAGGAATTCAACCTTTCATATCTGTAATTATTATTAGTAGCACCTGTTCGAATTGGGGACTTTCGTTGAGCCCGGCCTACTTCGGGCCAAATACAGGTCGGTCGGTCGGTCGGTCATCCTGTGATTTGATGGTTCAGTTCGATGTTAACGTTTAGAGAGCATATAGCGTCAATACAATATAATTATAAATTTTTCAATATATATATCGGTTTTGCTACATGTACTT
>CAIGRS010315912.1:0-20317 GCA_903798395.1 Fraxinus floribunda | reverse complement strand
CAGTAGAATGTGAAGGGTAGTGACTATTCATTTGATCTCAAGTGTTACTTTATTAATATGTTGTGCATATCGACCCATTGATGATTCGATATTAAGAAAAAAGGAAAGTAAAATTTTGTTTGTTATTTTATAGTTACTATTCATTATTGATATTTACGAGGTTTCTTCAGCTAACGTTGTGCTAAAATTCTATCATATTCCACTTCCACCATAGTCGATTTTCTTTTTTTAATTTAAATCTCCTCTTAACTGCCTAATCTTCCACGACGAAAAAGGATATTCGGATGGTGAAACTTTTTATCGACCGATAAAAACTCTAAATGAAAATCATGAAGGTGAACGTTGTATAATAAATTTCTAGCTAACTTCAGTTTAGAAAGTTAAAAAAAATTATTTAGGCAAATAATTCGCAGTTCCTAATTTGCGCCTTCATTAATGGTAAATGCGACTTTTATTTGAAGACGTTTCGAATCCAACTTTATATATTACTCTTACGTACCATAATTGCAACATTATCCAATAGCAGATAATATGTTATAAATAAGTATTCAGTGGATATTTAATATGCTGACTCAGCGCCATCCATTTTTGTTTATGAGAATGTGTGTTGGCCTTTTCCACTCTCCATAAAACTTCGAGGCCATTTCGAAGAAGAAACACAAATCAATACATTTATTTCTTAATTTTCATATTCTTCCTTAAAATCCCTAAACTAGGATAAACATAAATTTACTATTACATTTAAATATGTCTTTCATTTAAAGATAATGCCATAGCATTAATTGTGCTATGTCTAGATGACAATTTGGTGATATTAATTGTGATATATATCATCGTATCCTTATCCTTTCATTTAAGATTACACATAAATGTCACTTAATCTGGTCAAAAGTTGTGATATATAGCAATCCTCAAAAAAATTAATAATAAATATTAATTTTTTTTAAAAAATTAATATCCAAACTTGGTAATTATGAAGAATATTAATTTTATGAAGAAATTGATCATTTAATGTATTTCACACAAATGACAAACCTAAAATGTTCACTTTAAATTCTTTTGGAAAATAAAAAAAATGAATTTTGACCAATAAGTTTCAAAAAGTTATTGTGAATATCGATTGAAAAGTTATTAATGGATAATTTCTTGACAGCAATACTCTTCAATTCAAGAATACTCTCTCTATAAATACACTTGTCATCGCCACATAGATACATTCATCTTCCAACTCTTCCTTCAGCGTCCATTTATCCTTACGTTTCATTTTAGTTAGAAAGATCATACAGAAAAGAGAAGCAAAAGAATGGCTGGTGGTGGCTTTGGACCTGGCCCTGGAAATGGAAAGGAATATCCAGGAAACCTTACTCTTTATGTTACTATTACTTGCATTGTTGCAGCCATGGGAGGTCTCATTTTCGGATACGATATTGGAATCTCAGGTATAACTCGTCAAAGATGAGATACGTTTATTTATTTAAATCCTTGGTGTGGAGGTCGAATTCCATCTTTGCATGCTCTGATACCATTTTGAATTTGTATACAGGTGGTGTGACGTCTATGGACTCGTTCTTGAAAAAGTTCTTTCCATCTGTTTACAGAAAGCAAAAGGCTGATGATTCAACAAATCAGTACTGTAAATTTGACAGTCCGACTCTTACTATGTTTACATCATCATTGTATCTCGCCGCACTTTTGTCATCTATTGTGGCCTCAACTGTAACCAGAAAACTGGGAAGAAAATTATCTATGCTTTTTGGAGGTGTTCTTTTCTGCGCAGGAGCATTGATCAATGGCTTTGCACAAGCCGTTTGGATGCTGATTGTTGGCCGCATTCTCCTTGGTTTTGGGATTGGATTTGCCAATCAGGTAAATTTTCTTTACATGAAAATAAGAACTTGGGATTTACTGTGCTTTGTTTGGCACGTTCGAGAGTACGTAAAATTGACTTTCTAATTGCTGTTCTTGGCAGTATTTAAAAATCTCCTTTAAGCACAACCAAATACCATCGTTTTAAAATTCGTCAAAAATGTTTCTTTGATTAATAGTTTTGGGAAGAAAATAATTTAATTCTTTTTTATGGTGGCTCGGATCTGATCTGGAATTTAATGAACAGATACAGAAGAGAAGTATGTTCAAAACAGACTTATCACATACTTCTCATAGAAATAAATTCTCTGAATAATTTTCATATTTTCCTTTTATAAGATTAATTATTTATATTTCAAATTTCATTGTACTATATAAGATTGCTTAAACATGTTATTCCAGCCCTGAAAGACATGTTTGGTACTTCGTACTAGGTACATTGGAACAATACTGGTTAGAATTAGGCAGTATATATAAAACACGTGTCCCTTGGAAGCAACAGATTTCCAATGCGTCTTTTCTTATTTATTAATTTTTTTTTTCATGATTTATGTTAGTTGAAGTTAGAGACATTTGATGATGATTAACTTGTTTTATATTACTGTAGTCTGTGCCATTATACCTATCTGAAATGGCTCCCTACAAGTACAGAGGTGCACTCAACATTGGTTTTCAGCTGTCCATCACAATTGGAATTCTTGTAGCCAATGTGTTGAATTACTTTTTTGCAAAAATTCCTGGTGGATGGGGATGGAGATTGAGCTTGGGTGGTGCTATGGTTCCTGCCCTCATCATCACCGTTGGGTCTTTAGTCCTTCCTGAGACACCAAACTCCATGATCGAGCGTGGAAGGGAGGACGAAGCGAAAGCGAAATTGAAAAGAATCCGGGGTGTTTCCAATGTTGACGAGGAGTTTAATGATTTAGTTGCAGCTAGTGAGGCATCGAGGATAGTCGAGCATCCATGGAGAAATTTACTTCAGAGAAAATATAGGCCACATCTCACAATGGCCATTCTTATTCCATTCTTTCAACAACTTACTGGGATCAATGTGATCATGTTTTATGCACCAGTCTTGTTCAAAACTATTGGATTTGGAAGTGATGCTTCACTTATGTCTGCTGTGATTAGCGGTTGTGTCAACGCCATTGCAACTATGGTTTCGATCTATGGAGTTGATAAGTGGGGAAGAAGGTTCCTTTTCCTTGAGGGTGGTGCACAAATGCTCATCTGTCAAATTGCCATTGCAATATGTATAGCTCTAAAATTCGGCTTAGACGGAAATCCAGGCGAGTTACCCAAGTGGTACGCTATTGTGGTGGTGCTTCTGATATGCATATATGTTGCTGGTTTTGCTTGGTCATGGGGTCCTTTAGGCTGGTTGGTGCCTAGTGAAATTTTCCCACTCGAAATCCGATCAGCTGCACAAAGTATCAATGTTTCGGTTAACATGGTATTCACATTTGTGATCGCTCAAATTTTCTTGGCAATGCTTTGTCATTTGAAGTTCGGTTTATTCCTTTTCTTTGCATTATGGGTTGTAGTTATGACGATCTTCATCTTCTTCTTCTTGCCCGAGACTAAGAATATTCCAATTGAAGAAATGGCTATTGTATGGAAAGAACATTGGTTCTGGTCTAGGTTCATGACTGAAGTCGATTGTACTAATGGATCACTCGAAATGGAGAAGAAGGGAGGAGATGCTTACAAGAAAGTATAAGTAAAAACTCCTGATATTTTCTGGCGAATGAATTAAGAGTGGTATAAGGGGGGGCTTAGCATCCTCATCTTTTGTATTTCTTACTTTGGTAATTTTGTCAAAGAGTATTTTATTTTGGTTTGCAGCATCACTATTCTATTTCATGATGCTTTGATTAACTCCTCAATACTTCATAGCAATAAAATAATTTGTATTAGGCTAAATAATTTTCGAATCTCGAATTTCGAATTTAGTAGTTATTTTGAATTGAAATTACTTGTAATGAAAATAACTTTGTGGACAGTAAAAATTGTGGATGGCCTCAAATATCGAGGACTCTAGATGTAATTTACCATTCTTAAATGAATCTTTATGGAAAGATAAAGACAATAAATCTTTAGAACTATAAGAGAGAACATAGTTGATGCTTTGAAAACTTTGGTTTGGACACTAATAGAAAAGCTAGAATTTGGTAGGGGTAAAGTGATAACTTGTTTCTAGCGTAATAAAATTTAAATAAATAAAAAAACGGTAATAAATTTTCAAATGGTTTTCTTATCTGTTAGTTGTTGAGTTTGGACGAGCTTGTCAATTTCAAAGCAACACCCTTGCCACATATTCAATACATTTCATTTCATTTGAGTTGAGCATATAAAAATATTGAAGATCCGTACAAAAAAATTTAATAGTATAAGACCAATAATGAACTAAACAAGACATAAGCTTCGTGTCCGATCGTTCTCTTATGTATTGTTTGTTTTAGTATGGAATCTTCCCTCTTATTCTCATGTCTTTTTGTTGCGTCTCCCATGATTTGATCAAGAGATTTAAACAAAGCTACGATGGCCATCAGGTGGACGGCGATATTTTGAGTTAAGGGTACAATCAAACTTACAAAAAAAAGTTGTGTGGAATTTTATATTTGAAAATTTACTAGGGTATGACTTTTTCGAATGCAAAGTTTTGAAGATTTTTTATGTCATATTCCATGTAAAATTTTCTAATAAAATGATGCAAATTATATTGAGATTTTTTATCGTAAAAATAATAATAACTGAGATTTATTAAAGAAAAGACAAGTCAAACGCCTTATTTTAAAATGCACATTTAACGCATCTTTAACTATTTTCGATATCTGTTTGGGCCATTTGATATACCTATGATGTAGTTCTCGATACGAGTTTCGAGATAACATAGACAATTTGTAGATTCGACTAGCATACGATCGTCGGAGAGTATTCAAAATTTCACGTTATCGAAATTCTCGAAATACTATTTTAAAAATGTCTACTTTGACAAGTCGTATCATTTGCTACGATTGGCCTTTCGGTACGACATTAACAATGTAGAAAACTAAGTCATGAGCACTTCGAAGTGATATTAAGACTACAATATTTCGACTTCGTTTGACATCCATAACGACTTCAAAAATTGATACAAAAACATAAAAAAAAAAATGAAATTAATTGATCCTAAAGTTAGGGATGGCAAAAAAACCCGTCCCGCCTTGCTTCGGCGTTGCTCCGCCCCGACGGGAGGGGGTGCCCCGCCCTGAAGCGCCCCGTGAAAAATAAAAAAAATTAAAAATTAAGAAAAAATTAAATAACAAGAATTTTTTGTAAAAAAAGAAATTAAAAAAAATTAAACGGGGCAGGAANTTCGGCGTTGCTCCGCCCCGACGGGAGGGGGTGCCCCGCCCTGAAGCGCCCCGTGAAAAATAAAAAAAATTAAAAATTAAGAAAAAAATTAATTAACAAGAAATTTTTGTAAAAAATTAAACAGGGCAAGCTCGCGCCCTGAACCCGCCCCGCCCCGTTTAAGATGGGGCGGGGCGCCGGACGAGGTGAGAGAGTGGCGTGGCAGGGCCCTCGCCCCACCCCGAACCCGTCCCGTTGCCATCTCTACCTAAAGTTGGGAGTCACGTGACCCCATAAGACCCTGCGTTTGCCCCGACTGCCATTTATGGCGTTGGAGAGAATAATGATTTCTGGGGTTAGACCCAGCTCCTTTCCTCTCCAACTTTCTTTCTATCGAAAAACTTATACATCGATTTAAACTCGAAATATCAAAGAAAATACGTTGCACTCCAACATATGTGGAGGACATATCAACAAATGTCTGCACCTCTTATCAAACTTGCCCCTCAATGAACTGGATAAAAGGGCTTAATTTAGTGGATACAAAGTAAAAGTAAATGGATAAGGTAAAAGAAAAAAGTAGAATGCCAAATAAAGAGACTTCAATACTCAACCTCTTTTATTATAAGTGGGAATCGAATTCACATGTTTTCATTTGCGAATCAACCTTTTTTTTCCCTGTCTGGAAATAATGAAACTAAATAATTAGGTGACAGAACATTGTTCATCACTTTCTGTGACTTTCAAGAGAGGAGAAAATCAATATAGTCACATTCTTGCAAATGAAGCATCAATTTTTGGATCACCTTTTTCCAGCCTCTATCAACGTTGGATACCAAACCAGTCATTTCGTTCACGGTTTGTGAAACATGCTATAAGATGTATCACATGACTACATGACTCACCTCACTTTTATTCAATTTGATTTGGAATTTGTTATATTTGTTAAGGGATAAATTTCACATTAATTAATTACTGATATAGATTAATATATAAGAGTTTGGACTACTCTTAACGAGATTGATATTTTAAAATGGAACTCGAGTCTTAATATAGTATTAGAACCCACTAAACTCGAACAATTTGATTTGATTGAGAATCAAACGAGCATACGGACCTTTTCCCCCTTGTAATATAATATTTTTGGATAGAATTGGATAAGTGGAAGGTACATCTATTGAGATTTGTTCTTCTCTTTTCACTAACTTAAAGTGCTGATTAATTTTTCTCAAATCTATACCATATTCTCCAGAATCAGTTCTTTGCTTTCAAGGTTTCTTCTAGATAAAGCTAAAAGGGCATGTTTTGGAAGGATTTATAATTTTAAAAACTAGATAAAAATAAAAACGTGATTATCTTCTGAGTATATAGATACTCATATTATACGCTCTAATCATATCTAGCATGGTATATCGAACTAGGTTATAATTTTTCTCTTATTTAATGTTTTAGAGTTAATGTCACATTTTAAAAACCAACTTTGTCAAATGGATCACAACTTGAAATTTATGCAAACATTTTGAAACTTTTTCCGAATATTTGATTGATGACACAAATAAGGTAGAATTTATTGGGGTAAATCTTGCATAGATTAAAAATGAAATATATATAAACATATATATAGACTTGGAGGACTATTATCACCAAAGACCAAAGTTGATCTTCACGACTTGACATATCAAACTGACTCATCACTAAGTTCAAAATCTCTTATCGAGGGCGATTATTCAAGGTTACTATCTCAACTCACTGGATCCCCTATATTGTCATGATCAATAAGCAAAAACCTTGTGCCTCGATCTCGTCACGGATGGAAGAACTCATAAGTTACAATTGTTGTACGTGCTACCTCTGTGCTTGATTGACGCGGATAATGGATTAGCTTCTGCCTTAGCTACGCAATTGTCAAAATCCTTATAGTCCATATTGCTCCGGATGGTTCCACATTCTTGATTTAGTGATATGATGATGTATCCATCTAAATCGATTTTTTCCCTAGTAAACTGATCACTAGGCTAGGGGTGGCAAAAGGATCGAGTAGTTCGTCGGCTAGACTCGTCAAAACTCGTCTCATAGACGACTCGGGGCTTGATTCGGGATGAGCCCGAGCCAAGTTGGGGGTTCGTTCGGCGAACTCGTGAACGGCTCGTGGGCATGCCCACGAGCATAAATTGTGAAGAAAAAAGTAAAAATAATTAAAAAAACTCGTGAGCTCGGCTCGTGAGCTCACGAGCTCGTGGGCCAAGATCGGCCCATTGCCACCACTATTGCTAGGTCCACACTATTGCATATGAAAGATTGGGTCCCACTTTGATCCGGTGGCTCTTGAAATGATTAATAAGGTTCTGCTTATTGAAAACCTCATCCAAATTGCCAAACAGATCTTATTCATATTTCAAAACTGGGCATTGAATTTTAAAGTTTCTCTAAAGTGATCACTGAAATACCTTTTTTTCAAATGGTTCCCTAAAGATTCTTGAGTTTAAAAATCAGTCCCTAAATTTCCGTTTGGTGCAAATCAGTCCCTGAGCACTTTGATTGAGACAAATTGATCCTTGAACTTCCTGGATCATTCAACTCAGTCTCTAAACTTTCTGATTGTTGAAAATCTGCTGCTGAACCTTCTGCAATTTAATCCCAGAAGGTATTTGTTTTCTTGAAACTTAAGTCCCATCACTATATAGTTCCTGTAAATATTCCCCTTGACTCGGAAATATTAGAGATGGCAACGGGGCCCACCCCACCACTCCCCCGTTTATTTTCTTTAATTATTTTTTTCAGTTAACTAATTTTTTATTTATTTATTTTTGTAATTTGTAATTAATTTTTTTTTATTTTCTTCATGGGGTGGGGACCCCACCCCGGGGTTTTTTTTTTTGCCATATCTATGAAATATGCAATTCAGTCCTTAATGGCCCACTTACTAATAAAATGGGCTGGTAGAAAGAATTTCAGGAAAAATTCACATATAACCAAGGAAAAAATAATAATTAATGAAATATATGATAATTTATATACTATAAATATTAGATATTATACAAAAATAAACCAAAATTACTTACTTCCACAATCTCTCTAATTTTTGTAACTGAAACACTTCCTTAGCGGTTAACACGTCCATAATTAATGACATCCCAAATTGTTACCAAAATAAAAGTGCTAAAATTGTTGATATTCCATGTTTAATCTATTTTAATTTAAGTAATCGAACATAAATAAAAACAGCCATTAAACCACTATCATATCGATTATAAATCCAAGAAATTAGCTTCATTTAAACCCCAATGAATCAAAAAAATTGCAACCGGTAAAAAATTTAGAATTATTTTTTTGAATCTTAAGACGAAATTATTCATATGTTATTTTGTGTTTAAACTTTGTGCACTAATATTTAACAAGTGTTTTTTTTTTTCACCATTCGTGTTAGTAAATTTCAAATTACTAATTTGATGATTTGACCACACAAGTGTAAATCAAATTAGTAAAAAATCTCATGAAAGTCATATAGCATGTCTGTGACACATTTTTGTAAATTTTGATTTTAGCGCATCTGAGGAATACAAGGATTTGAACTTCTAGATCCATTTGAACTACTTAATATGGATTGTCATGGAACTTTTCTTCACTACTTAGTCATATATGATTGTTATCCATGTGCATATCATAGTTTGTTACAACATCGCGCTTTTGACATTACAGACCCAATACACACTATGTTGTGTTGCATATGTGATTATTGGTATGTAATAAGATGAGCCAAACTGTACATTTTTTCAGATTATTGGCTTGTTACGAATTCTTAATAATGATATATTACGTGGCTTCTAACTTATTGCGACTTATTTATCAAAAATGAAGTGTAATGTCACATTACATAGATTGGCATAATGTGTTGTATGTTACATACTAAGTTTTTATTTTACTTTAATACCATGTTATAAAATGCATGGGGTTACATATTACAAATGACACTTGTTTGATAACATATATGACATTATGGGTTATGAAGAAAGAAATTGCTTTAGACAGGTTTTGCTTTATTTAAATTGCTATAATTTTCTACTTTGAATTATTACATGCAGAGGAAAATTGCAAGATCGTGAACATTCCGCGACAACCCTACAACTGAAAATATAATTGCACTTCAATCATCATCGTAATTGAGCATAAAGATTTTTAACAATTTGAGGTCTATAACTACAAAAATGTATTTAGGAACAAAAAAGGGCAAATAATTTGGTTCAATAATGTGTATTCCTTTAAAAATGGTTATTAATCAATAACAATAAAAAGAACTGAATGTTTAAAATACAAAATTTTCTTTTAAAAAAATAAATTAAGAACTTATGGATCAAAGTTGTGTTTCTTTTTCTTCTTCTTTGTGTTGGTTTTGCTATGATCACTCTCTTTCAGGTTCTTGTGATCATCATGAATCTTGATAAGAATCTCGCAAGGGTGGCGATTTCTGGGAGTGTTCATTTGGATGTAAGATTATCGGGATTGAGATGATTAGGGTTTTTAGAGTATAATCTTGTGCCAGCCAAATATGAAAGATTTATTTAGATATGATTTAATTTCAGAGTACGTGACTGGTGGGAATCGTGGGATATGCTTGGTAATTCGAGGGATTAGTGGTTTCTTGAACATTAAAAAGTGAGCCTTTTTACTACTATAGTTTTTTTTTGGAATAAAATAAAGAGTGCAGTAACAATGGAATTATGTTTTAATTGGCGTTAGTAGGTGAAATTTCCTTTTCCCGATTAAAAGACATCAAGCCCAATGGAGCACAGTCATATTCACCTTCTTCTTCACGCCGGAAACAAAGAATATTCTTATCAGAGAAATGGTTATTGTATGGAAAGAAAACTGATTCTGGTCCACTTTCATGACTGAAGTGGATTGTAAAAACGAATCAGTTGAAATGGAGAAGGGAGGATCTCCTGAAGTGGATGATTGTACAAATGAATCAATTGAAATAGAGAAGAAGGGAGGATCCGCAGATGAGAAAGTCAGATATATGCAGATGAATATTGGTTGAATGAGTGCATAAAGGCATATGTAGCCATCATCCTTAATCTATAATATTTATAGGGAATAAATTTCCTTATTTGAATTCTTTGAATGTAACAAATGTTTTTGCCTATAATTTGACTGATAAAATTCTTTCAAGGCAACTGTTTTTGGCGTCATTAGAAACCGTATGGAAATATACGTGTATGCACACCCTAAAGTAAAACTTGGGGGAGAATTTAGAGCAACTTTTGTATAGTCGTTTCAGCTAGTTCTTATTAATATCTAAAGACTACGATGGGGCTTGGTGTATGAAGCTATGAACAGTTTAATTGTTCTTGGACAACAGAATCCATAACACAATCAAGGGTGTCAGGCTTGGCTCAATATCGGGATAGGAGGCCTAGGAAACTAGGCTGTTTTCCAAGCTAAGGTAACAAAGTTGGACCGATATTCACGACTGACTTCCTCTACAAAAGTAGTAGTAGAATAAAATGCGAGAAAGCAATGCCTTTACAAGAAGGTTTTTATCCTGAGAAATGAAGCTCTAGAAGTTTAAGTTCCAAACAGTATTGGTTTTATGCCACTGAGACTGAACAGTAGAATCTATATATGCCGTTTATGTTTATTGATGGAGATAACATAGCTCTAGGAGCTGGAATAACTAAGCTTGTGTTTGAGCCCCATTTTTTTAGGAAGAAGTAGTTTTTGAATAGTGATTGATGGGATAATGTGTGGTAGAAAAGGGATGAAAAGTTTTAGATTTGTGTGTAATATTATTTTATTTGGAGAATGTGTGATTGAAAATGAGTACCGTAGAAAAATGAATGGGAAAAAATGAGAAAGAATGAGGCTCAAATATGGGCTAAAGCTCACGATTTTGTTGGGAGGAAGCATTGCTCAGATGGGCCTCCTGCTTTCCCGAAGATATTTATTTTGTTGAGTAGTATGTCTCTAAAGCTTTCCCATAATCTGACCATCTTCGTCTGAAAGACAAATTTCATACCAACAGAGATGAAGAAAATGCAAGCCATAATTCAAAGAAACCTGAAATAGATACATCTTTTCACACTTGAAGAAGCAAAATCACAATATCTACACCCATTGGCAGTCGAGTATCTCCTACCAACACTTTTAACAGAATGTTCTTTGATATAACAAACAGATACACCAATCTAAAGCGTCTGGCAGAAATTTCCAGCTGAAGACTGAAGTAAAAGACTATGGAGAACAACAAACCTCCAGTCATATAGAGTCTGCCCCTTCTACTTGTTGACGGGCTAGATATCTTTCTCTTCTTTCTTTCTACAAAACAGAATTTGGACAGAAAGCACACGAATAAATATCAAACAGAAAAGGGAATGAATATCTTTTAAGAAGTTTCCAAGATGAAAAGATACTGCACCCATTCATCGATGACAAGTCCTTCACCAATAAAAGTTGGACCTGTGTCCTCTGCAGGCTTCTTGCGAGCCTCCAGTTCAGCTTCAGCCTCAGCCAACTGACGCTTGAGTTTTTCTAGAGCCTTCATAGTTCAGCAGATAAAGAATCTCAAAAATCAACATTTTCAATGTGAAAATGTTTGCAATAATCCATAACAAATGCATGCAAACTATGACGCTCCAAAGCAGTTTAGTGAATGCAATGCACTATACATGGCAGGAAACACCGGCAAAAATCTTTACTTACAGGGCTAGGGTGTTCCACATCTAGAAATACTACCCGAAGTATCTGCTCCACAGCCACTTGATCCTTCTGCTCGTCAAACTGTATCAAAACAAAGTGAAATGATTAGATACAATCAGGAGAAAGTTCAAAGAGACTTTCCTAAGACAAATCACACAATTCCCAAAACCTTGATAATGTGATCTGCGCAATAACTCAACAATAAATCACACAATTCCCAAAACCTTGATAATGTGATCTGTGCAATAAGTAAACTATTTTCAACAATATGTGCGTCTACTAAATTAATTATTAAACAGTACCTATAAATGCAATTATTCCAATTAAAACACAGCCTAAAAGAGTACAAATATACAGTCATCAACAAAAAATATTTTCAAGATAGGTACACAAAAATAAAGCTATCAAGGAAGGATTCGACAAACCAGTTCTGCTATGTAGTCCATCGGTCCATTCACCTTTAGGCTCATGATTTTAAACTTCACCTTGCTCTTCTGATCCGTTGGCTTTTCATTGTTCTCTGGAGGCTCTACAAACTTGAATACTAACAGATTCATCCAACACCAGGACCAGAGTAAGAAACATACAAATACATCCTTAAGTGCCCTACATTATTGTTGAAAAAAAAAAAGGAACTGCACAAATCCACATATAAATATTACCAGTTGCTATAATACTCTCGCCAGGTGTGAGAACAGCCCCAGGAGGTCGCATAAAACAGCTTTTTGGTGCTGTTGTTTGGAACTGTACCGACATCAGTAAACTATAAGAAGCAATGACAGAAGACAGAAGTATAGGATATTACGGAGTCTAAACGAAATTGAGACTGTGTGAAATAACATGGTCGTTCATAATTTCTATAGTCCATCAGCATTAAAAAAACGTGGGTTGGGGGGCGGGGTTGTGTTAAATAAATAAGTATATCACAACTAATCTATCATACCTTGAAAGCTACATGAGATTTGCTTGTATTTTTAATCTTAATAGCACTTCGGACTTGCTTACCAGGTTCATCTGCAAGCAATAAAACAGAACAAGAAACTTATTATGCATAAAAAGAGGGATTTTGCAAGGAGGGATTTAGCCAATCAGAATGTTACTTAACATTGACAGGATGTAATTTTTGAAGAAAACATAGAAATCAATGCAGGGAGGGGAGGAACGGTAATTGAGAATAGACTGCATGGAATATAACTGGAAGATCAATAGATTGAAGATAAAAAAATATAGAACCCTATTGAGATAAATGATGCCAGGAGCACAAATAGTAAGGATCAAATACTGTGTCACTGAGTTCAAAAGAAACGATGTCAAAAGTTGGAAGAATAGTGGGGGGAGGTGGGGAGACTTAAACTCTCAACTCGATTGTTTGAATCAAATAAATTGAGACATAATGCTTCTGCAAATGCTTTTAATTTCCTCAACGAGTCATATTTCTCAGTGGTGCATCTGTAACCTCTGGCCAGTGGGAGCAGCCATGTTACCATATAAAATCTTACTTTACAATTTCATTTAATTATAATTGGATAACTTGAAGTTTAGCCAGTTTTCACTTCAATGGTTCATAAATAGGCTCTTTACATGGTTTTTATGGCATTCGCATTGATTAAAATTAGTTTATATAACATTTTAGATCTACATAATATGATCTTAAGTAAAAAAAAAAATTCTCTTTGTAGCATTTTCCCCTAAAAAATCTTCAAAATATTCAGCCATTAACAAATGGAAATAACAAAACTATTTATCCTTATCCGCCTATAGCTCATATGGAAAGCATAAAGAACCTATCCTTGTCAACAGCATAAATACAGATCGAGCTTAATTCAACTAAATCAACAGTTTTGCCAAACGAAATTAATTAGAAGACAAATTGTACGAATACCAAAATAAATGGGTAAAACAACTAGAGATTAAATTTCATAAAAAGAGATGCAGAAGTCAGAAGAGAGAGTTGTTACAAGGAAAATAGAGCTTGCTAGCGGGATCGAGCTTGAGACGACGTCGAGTCGGGAGCAGAGATCTGGCAACAGAAGAAACCGAGCTGGAACCATGAGCCCTTGGTCCTTCCACCTGAGAATTATCATCAATATTACTATGATTATTGTAACTCTGTTGCTGCTGATTATAATGAGTAAAACCAGAAGAGGACGACGTCTTAGTCGAGTGCTGGTTCCGGAATGGAAGTTTGAATAGGCCCCAAACTTTTCCATCCGATGACTTCTCGTCGGAGAATTCCATGTGAATTTCCGTCGCCGGAAAGTATAAACGGCGTCGTGTTGGTGGGGGGTTTTGATTTTGGTTTTGTGCTTCAGTTGAAAAGTTCTTTTTGGCGTGGACTGGCGTGCGTCGTGGGGTGCGTGGGGAGAGTCGTTTGTTGAAATGTCTTGACGGGCGAATTTTTAATTTAGTTCACGGGTTAGAATTGGAAAATATGGGTCAAATCGTGATTAACGGGCATTTCTCCTTTTGATATAGCCCTCTTTTGAATAATTTGCTACTTGTATATAAAAATGTATATAATCAATTATAAAAAATGACGTGCAAGGAAAAATTGAACGAAAAGGTTGATTATATTTTAAATTGACAAATAATAGAGTGTTACGTGACATTATGTAAATCCCAATTGATACGTTAAAATAACATTATTTACAAATGGAATTCGTTGAAACAGCAATTCACCTCATGGGTAGGTATAATCGTTTGCATACAAAATGTTTGTCTATTTATTATGCTCGCGATTCGAGATTATGAACGATAAATTTTTAAGCCAACTTCGAGTGAATAATAGGCGAAAATCTAGAAGCAACATTCGGTGGGCCCAGTAAGTCGTTAAACTGAAGTGAGTCCCAAAAGTCGACTCTCCATAGAAGTGATCTAAATTATTTTAACAAAAAAAAATAATAATAATATGTTTTTGATGTTCTCTCCTCAATTTTCACCACCGTAATGGAGCAAAATGATCAATTTCGCCAAACCTAATACGAAATGCCTCGCAAATTTCAATTACGTGATAATGGTTAGATTCTTCGAGAAAGGATGTTGGTTCATAAATCAAATAAGTATTATTACCCTACCAAAAGTAATTATAGCTAATACTACCTTTTTGAAGGATGTGTTAGCTTTCATTATGACATTATTGAATGTAGAATTGAGAATAAGAAAAAGTGGAAGATTTGATTGTCAAATGCAAACTTATATAAGATGAAAAGGCTCTTATTTTGCTGTTAGCATTGAACATATCAAATATTTGAATTGACAAGTGTTGAATGATAATTCATGCAATTAGGCGTACATTTTTACTCGGTAAAAATAATAGGACTGTGCTATATGCGTACCCTGATGTACATAATATTTGATAAATCAACCGAGCTACTGTGCCAGGTCTGTAAAAGATCTAGCACAGCAATGTGAGATGGGGTGGGTGGGTGCTTTAACATTTTTGGGAGGGTTTTTTAATGAGGGGGGTCCTCGGGACCCACCTCATGTGAAATAATCTGTACAAAATCTATGAACCAAAATCTNTTTTTGGGAGGGTTTTTTAATGAGGGGGGTCCTCGGGACCCACCTCATGTGAAATAATCTGTACAAAATCTATGAACCAAAATCTAGTAGAGTAGATAAATTCTTGATAAATAACAAAAGAAAACAATTTCACGAAAAATGAAAAAATAGTTTTGACAGAATTTCTTTCTTTCTAACTTCTTCTTTTTTTCTCCCTATCTGTCAAGCTTTTTTAACACCAAGGTGTACAAGTTTAATTCTTTTTAATATATGAAATTGAATACAATTAAATAATTAGTATTTTTTTTTTTGGGGGGATAATTTAAAAACTTGAGTTCAATATCATTACTTAATGTTATCTACAAATTTTATGAAATTCATAATTTTAATTAACTTTTCAACCGTTCATCTCCTCAATAATTAAACAAACCCTCAATCTACTCGATTATGTTATTTTGACGAATGTGGTTATCAATGTTTTTCTTCCTTATTTATTAGTCTTGTTGAGGTCAAATGTAAATATTAAAGTAAGAGGGGTTGTTTGGTAGTCATTTTTCAAATCAAAGTGCATTTTTTGCCCGTTTGGAATAAACTTGAGCTAACTTTTTTTACTTTTCCTCTCACAGCCGTCTTTTTTGACTTCTTCAATGATCATTTTTTTTCATTTAAAAAAATAATAATAATCAAATTTTGATTAAGAGACCAAACAGCCTCTTAATCAAATTTTGTACTTTAAAAATGTGGATATATATAAAATAATAATTTGTCAATATTTCAGACTGTTGAATACTACACCCATTCTTCACGTTTTATTGGACTTCCATTCTAGCCCTTTCCTTGATGGTCATAATGACCACTTTACCCCTGATTGGATTTTTAGTGATTGATTAAAATATGTTACCTAATTGGCTAATTAAATTCAATAATAATACTTTTGGGACTGTAAGTTGGTACACAGATAATAAACCAAAGAAAAGGGAGAGAAATTTTTACATTAGGAATTCGGAATCATCCCATTGGAGAACAGCAGTGTCCAAATTCTGTTCTCTCTTGAGCTTATCCTTGACAAACCAATCACAAATCTTCCCCGCATTCAGCTCCTCGATTGAACATCCTTCCTGCTCCGAAATCACTCTCAGTAGATTCAGCGACGATATCTGCAAAAGTTGTACAATATTAGACCTAAACTAAATACCTCCTGAATCTGTTTACAAATACAAAAGACTTGCGCTAAATTCACCGTTAATCGACATAAAAACCGCTCATGGCTGCTGAGGCCGGAAATTTCAACCAAACCAGCCTCTTCTAGAGTCAAAAAACTACGCGGTCCGCTCTTCTTCTCTGCACATGCTCTCAAGGAAAGCGCACTTCTTCTGCGAGAAACATTGAATGGTACAGTAATGTCGGACTGTATTTTTATAGTTCTGGAGAAATTGGAGATAGATGATAATTGATATTTCCCCGCGCAAGGATTGGTCGTACTCATAGCTTCGTAATTTGGACTACAATTTTGTGTGCTCGGAGGAAGAGTCACAGAGAAGCCTATCTAATGGATTGTGTTGCTCTTGTGTGGCCGAAAATCGAAATCTAGGTAGCAGAGAGAGTTGATGGATTCAGTAAAGCCCATTGATCTGCCCACATCCCACGATGGGTTAGGCAGGCCCA
The DNA here is from genome assembly GCA_903798395.1 of Fraxinus floribunda. Classification (NCBI taxonomy): domain Eukaryota; kingdom Viridiplantae; phylum Streptophyta; class Magnoliopsida; order Lamiales; family Oleaceae; genus Fraxinus; species Fraxinus floribunda. The sequence continues at coordinate 3,253 of CAIGRS010315912.1, read as the reverse complement.
TTACACTTAGTGAGTGAAAATGGAACATTTGAGTCATTATCCATTTGAGAAATTCAAAATAAGAAAATTTCTCTATTAGAAATTATAATGAGAATCAACATCTCTGATAGACCTAGACATTTTAATCAGAATCGAACCTCTCAAATTAAAACTGAATCAAAATTAGATGTTTCAGTCCAATTTCAAAAAAAAAAAAAAATTAGGAACTACAACCGATAACCGAGAACCAACTGGGTTCAGATCGACTATTGGTTCCTGAGCTAGAACCGTGAGTTTTCAAATGGAACCGGTATTTTACATAATTTTTTCATTTTTCACAATTCACGAGCTGGATTAAAAATACAAAACCTAAAAACTCTAATTTTGGTAGTAATTTGTCTAAAACTCTATAGACTCTAACCCTAAGAAATCATCATTGGCTCCTACTTTTTTCACCTTTTGCCTAACATTAGATTGTTGCATTTCAAAGGTTAGTATATGTTAATTTTTGTAGTGGACTTCTATGAATACAAAAGTTCAAGTTACGTTTGTCGTGTAAGTTAGTAAATACAAGCATTCATTCTTTGCAATTAGGAGTCTGTTTGGTACGGCTTAAAATCCAATTAAAATTGAAAATATGGTCATTATTGAGTCCCACCTGTCTAATAAAAGTCAACAATAACGACTATATTTTCAATTTTAATCTGATTTTAATCTAGCCTGTTTGGTACGGCTTAAAATCCAATTAAAATTGAAAATATGGCCGTTATTGGGTCCCACCCGTCTAATAAAAGTCAACAATAACGGCTATATTTTCAATTTTAATCTGATTTTAATCTCTACCACACCCTCTAGAGCTATTTGTTTTCTTGCTATTCACAAACATAAGTAATCTTTTTATAATGCATGACAATTGAACATGATATATTCATAGTTTGGGTCGTGGTGTACTTTGTTTGTTATCTTGAGTTCGTGGTTATCTTGTGAAATATAATTTTTCCTTTTTTATTCTAATAGAGCAAATTCAATACATAGACTGCAATTTCTTGATAACATATTATGTATCTAGTTAATATTTTTATGTCAAATTATTTTTAAAGTAGATGAATTTAAGTATTATCCACAATTAAATTATAGAATCTAGCATGCCTCATTTATGGATCGAATAAGATTTATTAAGGAAAAATCATTTCTTCTCAAACTGTAATTTAATTTTGATGTTTTTCGTAGTTTTTAGTCATGTAATTGGATAGATTTTCTTCCATACACCAATATTGTTAAGTAGTAACGTGTTAGATATACATATCGAAATGGTCTAATATGAATTTTTTGATTCAATATATATATATATATATATATAAATGTTATGAGTAGAATCGAACGCGAACCGTAGAGTCGAACTGGAACTGACGGTTCGAATTTGGGTTTGGTTACAATAATCTCAAGGGCATGAATAGTTCCATTTACGTAATACCCGAAGTATAATGGATGGTTTCTGATATTGAAATACTCGAACTGACTCACCTAACACCCAAACCAATCTCTGATGTCTACAATTTGATGGTGTATTTGTTGAAGAAAAAAATGTGATCCGTGTATAAATAATTACTCACACAATAAGCCTATGTTCGAGCTTTATTATTTTTAAAAAAAAAAATCAAGCTTATTTTCAGTCACATATTCTTCCAATAAAATAATTTTATATGTAAACTAAAAACTTTCACCTACTTTTAATTAAAAATGATTCAAAAAATCGTTATTCGAAAATCTATTAACTCAAAATATGAGGTTGAACAAACCCTAAACTCAATTATGTTATTAAATGATAATAATAATAATAATAATAATACAAATAGAGTTGGAAGTGTTGGTATATGGAAAGTCAACGTAGTAGGTAATAAGAACTCGTGTTCCAAACGTTGTTAGGGACGATGGATTATATTCAAGAGGCTCAAGCCAAACGCTGTAAAGCGTATCTCTATTTTTGTTGTTTGTTAAATATTCATGCTTGTTTTCCTCTTAGGGGGGTGAGGGTGTAAAAGAACGATTGTTGACGCCGGGCAGAATAGTGATTATTCTGCAAGTAGGTTTCAGTGGACAATTAACAGGGAAGAAACAAAAGAAAAAACCAAGAAACAAGAACAATTATTTATTAATCAAGCAATGAAATCGAAAATAACTCACAAACCAGGTTATATAGCTAAAAAATCATAATTATTGGAAGTTTACCAAAAATAGAAAAATCTCAATATTCATACCAAAAAATACGTAATAAAAGAAATAATATCCACAAAATCTAGTTTAAATCGAGCTCATATTCTATGTTAAAAAGGTAATCGAAATATTACCAAAAAATGTAAAAAAGAACTAAAATTGAGGATTCGAAAGTGAAAACAACTAAATATGGCCTCGAAATCGGAGCACATCGAGCTTTCCGAATTAGGGTCATGTGCGTGATTTTGATAATCGTAGTCAAAGTTATGGTCAAAATACTAACACGTGTCCAAAAGGCCCCAATTAGGAAATGTCGTCGATCACTTGTCATTCTTGCGCTGATATGTCAACTCATGGTACTTAAGCACCATCAACGAACTATCTGACAACTCAACTTCGTTTGACTTGGATCCTCTTGCATCAGTCGCTCCGGGTTGAAAATAACTCGCCCTCGAGTTCACATTAGAGTTATTAGAATCCACAAAGTAAGGACTTAGGTGCTTTACATTAAAAACAACAGAAGTCTTCAAATGGCTGGGAATGAGTAGTCTATAAGCATTATAGTTGATCTTCTGCAGGGCTTCACAAGGTCCAATCTTCCGCTCCTTAAGCTTATTATACTCCCTAACAGGAAAACGATCACGAGTCAAAATCACCCAAACAAAATCACCAACTTCAAAAAGTACATAACGATGGTAACTATCAGCCTGAACTTTGTACTTGGCATTAATCTCGTGAATGGCTAGCTTCACTTGTTCATGAACACCCCGGATATGTTCTACCATCTCATCTGCCTTATGACTCAAACGACCCACACGCGGAATAGGAGCTAAATCAAGTACCCTAAATGGATTTCGACCATAAATAATCTCAAATGGGCTCATTCTCATGGTCCTATTCTTTGACTTGTTATATGCAAATTCTGCCTGAGGTAATGCTAAATCCCACTGCTTCGGTTTAGTCCCTACTAAGCTCCTCAAAAGATTTTCCAAGCTCTAGTTCACCACTTTGGTCTGACCATCTGTCTGGGTGATAACACTGCTAAAATTCAACTGCGTCC
>CAIGRS010315900.1:0-12617 GCA_903798395.1 Fraxinus floribunda | reverse complement strand
TGGGACTTATGCGTGCACGACAAGTGGCCGTATAGCTGTCACGTGTAATGGCCCATTAAGTTCGACCCGACCCAGCTTACCTCGTTGCATCAATAACTTAACTTTCAGCTGCGACCTAGATTCACGGGGGGCCTGTGATGGTACTAAACCCGAGCTCGACCTTAGCCCACCTTAAATGTACTTTTTAGCCCATTATTGAGATTGGGCCCATACTGAACGACCCCTAAATGACCCGACCTCATCCCACGTGCCCCGTCAATGGATGCTTCCTCGTCCCCTAACTCACGTGTCCCAAGAATACTAGTTCAATCCAAACACTAACTCCCCATTTGCCTTAAGTTTCACCTTAACTCAAATAACACAATCTTAACACAACACAAACACCTTTCATAAGGGAAATTGAGTCCTTTTAGGATTCCACATCCACCATCTATAAATACACAACCCAGCCTCATTATTCAGGTACGTTTTTCATAGCATTCAACATAAGTTTCTCTTGAGCAATTGTCTGTCTTGAGCACTTGTCTGACTTAAGCATCAGAGGGGCGATGAGGACATACATCGACGTCTTTGTTTAAGGTATTGAAGATCAGATCACGTGGAGTTCTTCCATCTAATTCGAGTTTACTTAGGTACGATTTCTGGTAGCATCAGTACCTATCGTCAGCCTGGTCTTAGGATTTGACTCACCCTTCGTGGACGAACCTTTAGGTTTACATTCACTATAATTGTTAACCCCGTTTTTTGTACCGTTGACATGAACAACATATCCTGGCTCTACTCACATCTACGTAAGCTTGCTTCTGCACACTTGGACAAACCGTTAGTCACACGTGGCCTTCTCCAGTGGTGGGGAAGGCGGTGGCGTGTACTCCAACTGTCAAGTTAGTCGATGAGGTATTTATATTTAAGTGTGAGACATGCTTTAAATGCGAGTCACTTAAATGTTCGAGGGTGTGTGTATGAGAGTGTAAAAATTGGAGAGAATAATCTTACAAAGCTTGTAGTGTTTAGAATTGCATTACTCTTCAAATGACATAAGTTGTGAGCTTTTATAGTAGTAGAGATGAAGTGATAGCCGTTGGATGAAGAGATACGTAGCTTCATCTCCTTATTCGAAACGTCCCATCGTAGGCTTCATATCACACATACTAGGTCATGCATCATTTAATGCACTCAGAAAAGATAGACACTTTAGGGCCTAGGTCTAAGCTATGAAGTAGGCTGACAAGACTTGACATTTTTCTACAACATGGGTGACATCAACTATTCGCATAAGATCTTTATGTAGAAGATCTCTTAAGAGAAGTGAATATGAAAGACGTTCCCTTATGGTTAGGCGGCTTCCGCTTCGGTAATGTAGGCTTCAACCACTTATATAGTGTTTCAATCACTTATATAGTGCTTCGATTTCAGGGCTTCGGCCACTTATATAGTACTTCGATTTCAGGGCCTCAACTACTTACACAGTGCTTAGCTTTAGGGCTTCGACCACTTACATAGTGTTTCGACTTCATGGCCTCAGCCACTTAGTGCTTCCGCTTCAATGCTTCAGCTTCTTACACAGTGCTTCTGCTTCAAGGCTTTGGCCCCTTATATAGTACTTCAACTTTAGGGCCTCATCCATTGAGTGCTTTTGCTTTAGGGCTTCGATTGAAGTAATTGATCACCTCTCTATTGTTAATTTATAGCTTGTGGTGTTGTGCTTCAGCCATAGAGCTTCTTCTTACACATAATACTTCGGGTAAGGCATTGATTCGTCATCTTTACCTGTGACTTTGACTAGATTTTTTATGACTTTGAGTATAGGCCTTTTGTTTAGGCTTCTTGAGCCTCGATTCTGAAGCATAACAATAGTCCATCAAGTCCATGAATGATTATTTATGTCATGTGTGGACTTCTTATTTTAAGAAGTAATATTCTCATGTGACATGTCATTTGCTTAACTTGGTAGTTCCGCCTTTCATGGAAAGCTTTAAATTTTTGTAGAACCCTTAATTTGAACGTTTAGTTGTTCTGAAAAACCTAAAATGATACTCTAATTTTGTTGAAATTTGAAGTGGATGGGTCATCCATGCAGAGCTTCTTACATGGTGTTCAGCTTCATCCACAGGAGGCATATGATGTCAATCTTAGAGAATTTGGAGGTGATCCCTTTTGGGATCCACCTCTTCTCCGAGAAGTTTATGCTTTTCTGCATGGTGGATGGTTCATCCATACAGAGGCTTCTCCAATGACGTTTATCATGGGAGGCATATGATATCCGCTCCGATAAATTGGGAGGTGGTCCCCTTTGATATTCAGCTCTTCGTCGAAGCGTCAATGCTTTCCTACATGGTAGATGGTTTATCCATACAGAGGCTTTTCCCATGACTTTTTGTCCATATAAGACATATGCTATGCTCCTTTTTGGAATTCAGCTCTTCATCGAAGTGCTTACACTTTCCTGCATGGTGAATGGTTTATCCATGTAGAGGTTTCTCTCATGATTTTTGTCTATGGGAGGCATGTGTTATCCGCTTCGACGAATTAGGAAGTGGTCCCATTTGGGATCCAACTCTTCGTTGAAGCGCTTACACTTCCTTGCATGGTGGATGCTTCATTCATACAGAAACTTCTCCTATGACTTTTGTCCATGTGAGGTATGTGCTATCTGCTTCAACGAATTATTAGGTAGTCTCCTTTGAGATTCAGCTTTTCATCGAAACGTTAACACTTTCCTACATGGTGGATGATTCATCCATATAGAGGCTTCTCCCATGACTTTTTGTCCATATGAGGCATGTGCTATCCGTTTCAACGAATTGGAAAATGATCCCCTTTAAAATCTAGCTCTTCATCGAAGTGCTCACACTTCCCTGTATGGTGGATGGTTCATCCATGTAGAGGTTTTTCTCGTGGATTTTGTCTATAGAAAGCATGTGCTATCCGCTTCAGTGAATTAGGAAGTGGTCCCCTTTGGGATCCAACTATTCGTCGAAGTGCTCACGCTTCCCTGTATGGTAGATGAATCATTCATGCAGAGGCTTCTCCCATAGTGGATAGTTCATTCATGGGTGCTTCATCTTTATAGGTATCTTAGGCAAGCTTCTTTTGGGATGCTTCTCACCTCTCTTTTCGAAGTGGATTACTTCCTTACATGGGAGTGGTTTATCCATGTCAATGGCTCCCCTATGGTGGATGGTTCATCCATAGAGCTGACACATAGGCGAAGATGAGACCTTACATGGTAAGCCTATGGAAGCTCATGTCTATACATAGGCAAAATATGAAAATTGTCTTCAAGCCTTTCAGCAATTTCACCCATAGGTCATCAACTTTTTATCTTGTACATTTTGATCCTCATATTTTGACTTTTATTTCAATCATACCCTTGATAAATTGCATTCAAAGTCTTTCAACTTTCGAAACATCTACACTTCAATCCCCAAGTTCACATTTTTGTATGCTTTTAGTCATTTTCTTTTCTTTTGCGTTGAAGTCTCATTCTCCAAAGATGAAGCCTTTGAATTAATTCATCAAATATTACGCCCCATTCTATGTTGCTCCCTTTATGGCCCTTTCTTTAAAGGCTCCTCTTTGTAAAAGGGTTTTCCAATAGCCTCTTCATCAAAGACCTCCCTTTTTGGGGATCTTATTCACAGCCTCTTCTTCAGAGGCCTCCCACTTTTCAAGGGGGTCTTCTTATTTATGGAGTCTCTTCAGAAGCCTCACCTTCTCGAAGGGTCTACTTATTTAAGGAAACTTCTTCAGTTGCCTTCCCCTTCTCAGGAGTCTTTTTATTCATGGCCTCTTTTTTAAAGATCTCTCCTTTTAGATGATCTACTTATTCAAGGCCACTTCTTCAGCAGCCTTTCCCTTTTTAATGTGTCTTCTTTTTCATGGCCTCTTAGTTAGAAACCTCCCACTTTCAATGGGTCTATTTATTCAAAGCCACTTCTTAAACGGTATCCCTTTTCTGGGTGTCTTCTTATTTATGGCCTCTTCTTTAGAGGACTTTCTCTTTTTAGTGAGGGGTCTAATTTTCAAGGCCACCGGTTCAATGACCTCCCCTTTTTTCGTGGAGTCTTCTTATTCATGGCCTCATCGTGGGAGAGCTCCCTCTTTTAGAGGGTTTGTTTATTCAATACCACTTTTAAAGTGGCTTCTCAATTTTCATGAGGTCTTCTCATTCATGGCCTCTTTGTTGAAGACATCCTCTTTTAAGTGGTCTACTTATTCAAGGTCACTTCTTTGGTAGCCTCTCCCTTTTCAAGGAGGTCTTCTTATTTATAGCATCTTCTTCAAAGGCCTCCACATTTTTAGGAGATCCTTCTTTTTCATGGCCTCTTCTTCAAAGGCCTTCCCATTTTCAGATGGTCTTCTTATCCATGACCTCTTCTTCAAAAGCCTTTCCCTTTTCAGGTGGTCGTCTTATTCTTGGCTTTTTCTTCAAATACCTCTTTTTCCTATTCGTTTGCATTTGGAGCTATTGCACAAGGGCATTTTTCGAGATAATGCTCCTCATGGTAGCCGTTTAGCCACTTTTCAAATAAGTTGGACAGAATCATTCTATCTCGTCTATGCTGGTGATGAGGTTTGTGATGACCCACTGGGGAATTTCTCTGATGGACCCCTTATTTAGGGCCTCTTTAACACTTCTAAGTGGGGTTTCTTCTGAACTCATTTTTCCATGCAACTCTTTTCTTCAAAAAGTTAGGGGTCTTACAAATGAATTTCTATCTCAATATATTCATATTTTAAGAACTATCAACAATTCAAGTACTGATGCAAACCCCAAATCTCTTTCTTGGGGCTTCCACTTGTTCTTTCCCAAGAACAAATTATTTTTCAAGGGGATTCCCAACAACTTTCCAGTTTGATCTCTTTTTTGTGACAACAAATCCCGGCTTCACTCATGTCCTTGTAAGCTTGCTCATGCACATTTTGACAAACCATTACTCACATATAGCCTTCTCTAATAGTTGGGAAGACAGTCGTGTACTCTTCGACGATCAAGTCAGTCGATGAGGTATTTATATTTGGGTGTGAGACATGCTTTAGAAGTGAGTCACTTATATGTTCGGGCACCAGGTGTGTGTATGAGAGTCTGTAAAAATGGGAGATGATAATTTTACAAAGCTTGTAGTGTTTAGAGTTGTACTACTCTTCAAATGGCATAAGTTGCGAGGTTTTATAGTGGTAGCCGTTGGATGAAGAAGCACATAGCTTCATCTCCTTATTGGAAGCGTCCCGTCGTAGGCTTCATATCACTCATACTAGGCCAAAGATCATTTAATGCACTCCGAAAAGGTAAACACTCTAGGCCTAGGTCTGAGTACCTATGCAGTAGGCCGACAGACTTGATATTCTTCTACTATAACATGGGTCACATCAATCATTTGTATAAGATCTTTATGTAGGAGATCTCTTGGGATGAGTGAATATGAAAGATCCTCTCTTATGGTTAGGAGGCTTCCGCTTCAGTAATGTGGATTTGGCCACTTATTTAATGCTTTGGGTTTAGGGTTTCGGCCACTTACATAGTGCTTCGGCTTCAAGGCCTCAGCCACTTACACAATGTTTCAGCTTTAAGGCTTCAACCACTTACATAGTGCTTAGGCTTTAGGGCCTCAACCACTTATTGCTTCCACTTTAGGGCTTCAACCACTTACACAGTACTCCAAGTTTACGTTCGGCTACTTACACAGTGCTTCAGCTTCAAGGCTTCGCCCACTTACACAGTGCTTCAGCTTTAGGGTCTCAGCCACTCAGTGCTTCCGTTTCGAGGCTTCGGCTACTTACATAGTACTTTAGTTTCAGGGCTTCGGTCCCTTATATTGTGCTTCGGCTGAAGTATCGAATCACCTCTCTATTGTTGTTTTGTAGCATGTGGCGACACGTTTTGGCCATGGAGCTTCTGCTTACGCATGGCACTTTAGGTAAGGCGTCGATTCATCATCTTTACCTATGGTTTCGGTTCATTTTTTATGATGCAAAGTGTGGGCCTTTTGTTTGGTTTCTTGAGCCTTGATTTTGAGGCGTAATAATATTCATAGGATTATATTGACAAGTACTATCTTACATATGCATCACAACCAATTCAACTTCCATTGACTTAGCCTATATTGCCCAAAATTTATTAAATTTATTACACATGTAAAGCATTAAATTTTAAAAATGATTCATCTCTCTGTTTCTTTAAACGAAAAAATGACACCAAAACAATAATGATTAGCTCAGTGGTGCAAATGAAATGAGTGAGGTAGTCTCAATTGAGCTGGAAGCCGCAGTGTGAGGGTTCGATTCCTGCCTCTAACAAGGTTTGGAATTGGACTCTTTATGGGCACCAGTATGACAGCTCTTGTACCCTGGCACGCTGAAGCACATTTCGCGATTTACCTATTCCACGATGCTCTAGGGGAGGGGAGGGCCCCTCAAGGTTGGGGTTCAACCTTTTTTTTTTTTTTTTTTATTGAGCTATTCAGACAAACTTTTAAATATCAATTTTATTCTTATATATTTAGTTATATGTTCAATATACCCTTANTTTTTTTTTTTTTTTTTAAATGAGCTATTCAGACAAACTTTTAAATATCAATTTTATTCTTATATATTTAGTTATATGTTCAATATACCCTTATTTAATTTAAATATTTATTTCCTAAATTGTGCAATTAATGAACATTAATCAAATTCTCTCTTCCATCTTTTTATCTTAGCCCATTCATATTTACATTCCATTTATCATTCCTTATTAATTGTTTTTAATAATAATTATTTTGATCTTTTTTCTTCTTTGCATCTGTTGAATTAGATTATAAATATTACTTTGGTTAAAAGATATTTTTCTTAGTACAAGAGGCTAATCAAAGATGTTCCTATGTATGGTGGCTATCAATTTCTTTTTCAATAAATAGTACTATATAATAATTTTATTTTTTGTTTAACAATATCAATTACCTCAATTACTTTCAAAAACATTATGCATATCATTTATCAGATTCATAAGACCTGCAATGTACGTGCTTACTATTAGTATATATAAATTTCTATGGGATCATTACAACAAAATGAAAATGGCAAATACTACATGCACTAGACAATCGATAACATCAATTTGCAAAATTGCAGGGCATATCGACTTAAAAGAAATTGAAATAGCACGAGTCGAATGAATCGGACTATGTTCCTTTCATTATGGTATTTCCAAACAAGTTCTTGGATAACAAGCTTAATGATTTTCTTATTGATGATATCAATATTGATCATTCCTCACTTTGGTTTCCACCAAACCAATTCTTTCAAGTGAAAGATCCTCGCTTGAACTTAGTAGGAAGCCAAGCACGCTGGTAAACTAAAAGTGAATAATGCAAGAGTTGTCTTAGGCTTCTATTGGTGCATTCCCATGTGCCTTTTCTATCTTTCTTGGTGCTCCATCCCGAAGTTCAGCTCGGCTGCCCAATCCATCCACCCTTTGCGCTAGGCGTGTCATCAAAGTGGGCTTTTCTGAAAGCCTACAATTCTAACTATTGAAATTTCATATTGGATACATTGCTTTCATTTTCCTTCAAATAAGGTAGAGTTTCATAAATACCATTCAAGCCACCGTTATCTAAAAGTCGCAATATTTGATCACTTTTCGAGGGCTCACTAAATTAACCAAGAATAATAAAAGAAATCAAATAGCAGAAAAGCATACCTAGCATGTATCTTGACGCTTGTTTTCATATTATGCTTTTGTTTGAGTCACATTAAATTTTTCATTTTCATTTTCAATCACATATTTTTCAATAAAATAATATTTTTCATCTCATTAATAATTTTTTCTTTTTTAACCACACATTCTCCATCAATAAACTATTTCAAAATACGTTGTTCTAAAATAATGTGGTTCAAACGCAGCCTAGGTTGAGACCAATTGCAACCCACAATTCCACTCGCCCATAGAGTCCCTTCATAAAAATTTCCCACAAAATCAATACTAAAAGTTCAAGGCCACACAAAACATCGTATGCCGTCGAACCCATAATTCCAGTTGTCCAGAGAGTCCCTTCAAGAATTTCCACCCAAAAATTCAAGGCAATATAATTATAATAATGGGATTTTGATATAATTACCAACAGTTCGAAGCTTGTGCTCCACGATCCATTCCCTGATGATTTCAAACTTCCCCTTCTCTTCCCCAAATTTTCTTGATTTTCTCGTTTTCTCTTTTCAACCTTCATATAGTGTGTATTATTTTAAAGGAAATTGTATACGTCATTTGAACAAGCTGTCAATTTTATGGCCTTAAATTTGGTCTGTGGCCCAATTCTAAGCCAAACTGCCGAATAGATATTTTTTCCTTCTAAAGATTTGTTTGTCTTTTTAGTATCGGAATTTGGGCAGATTTCAATGTCATGGTTGAGGCATTCACAGTAAAAACAACCATGTTAGGTAATTTTTGCTCCCAATGACTAGCCCAGAATCTGTGATCACTTGAACCATGTGATCTATCCTTCTAATATTCATTTTCATGTTGAAGTGTTTGGCATTGTTCCTTTCAGTCAACAAATACCACAATTTCATAAAAGCTCCTGGTTTGCATTTCTTTCATGCAAGGGTCCAGTATTGAAGAAATATCATACCTTGGTTGTTAAACTGTGGTGAAAAGAGTGGAACTTGGCATTAAAATTCATGTGCTAGTGATTCCAAATACCCACAACATTGACAATTTAGATGCCAGACTAATATGCATCCTGGTTTTTAACACTTCATCCATTGGTACCCAATTAGGCAGGATTTTCCATTTAAAAAGAAGGATATTTTCACAAATCTGAACCACTCTCTAGCAAGATGAAATGGAGAATTTACCATCATTGGTGAGTTTCCAATAACTCTGATCTGTCTCATTGGAATACAGTGGAATTCCTATAATGTCATGAACAGCAGCAATAGGGAAAGGAGCATTCAGCTTGTTAATGTCCCAATTACTACCACTTTTAAACTTCTGTACTGTATGTTGTGAATGGCTAAGGAAGGGTTAAACCATGAAGAGAGGTTTGTCCCCAATGAAATTATCAAACCGTGTGGAGATACCCTATACCCATTCTCGGTGCAATGAAAGGTTTTACATCTTTTCTGAGAGATAATATCCTTTTCCAAGTAGATGAATCGTTGGATATAGGTTGCAAAATAGTAGGGTGAGTGTCACAATAGTTCGAGCGCTGCAAAAGTAAGTTCCTAGCTAGATCACCCCATGTTCTCTTGAACTCCATATATATAAAGCAGCTTGAGAGTTTGAATCCATTTACATATTCTTGTGGAAGAAAAATAACTGATCTTGTAAAGTATACTTACATTATACTGAGGTATACAATCAATTTACATTGTCATCAAATTATTCTGGGAAGTAACTACAGGAATAAATGTGGCAGTTCTCTTTTGTCATAGAATCACACTCTCCATCTGCTTTATACACAAAAATATGCTGAGTTCAAAAATTACTGGTATGAGCTTGAATTGAAGACTCGTTCAATCTTCTGCTAGAGGGGAATCCAACCCTGTCATTTTTTTGGATTGATAAATAAGTTCAAGGGGCTATAGAAAAATCGACAAGAAATTGAAGCTATGAGTGTTAACAAACCATGATCAATCCTGTCTCTGTACCGCATAGAATCATGTCATTGGCTGAGAGTAGGCTCGTTATCTTGCTACCAGCTGATAGTCTGCCAACTTTGTGTTGTGTCCCTCTCAACCATATCTGCTTGCATAGATATAACTCAGTTGATGACACGGGATTGTTAGAAAAGACTCAACAGTCAAATGATTATTACTTTTAATATATATTTGGTTTGCAAATCTTTGACCGCGTGGAAGCAAATATTATTGCTATTATTATTATTTTTGTTATGGGTCCTTATACTTTGTATTAGGTCGCCCTAGTTATTATGTTGAATGAAGGATCTGAGGGAGTGCCCTCTTTCAGCCTGAAAGATAAGACAGAGAGGTGTGAGATCTCCTGTCGTTAAACTTCTTGATTATAATGGAAACTTAGAAGTGGCAAGTGGACATAGCTCTCACATTGAGGGTGAACCACTATAAAACGTTTCTCATCTCTTTTCTGTTTTATTATTGCTCTTGGAGTTGGGGATTAAGTTTTTATCTATCACGGTAAACACAGTGCATTGGTTACCTGAAGGCTGCTCATTGATGTGCTGCAGTTTAAGTATATAAAATCCTCCACTACTTCCATCGCAAGAATGCTTGCGCCCTTCTCTGGCATCACAGATATTTGGGGACTGTTGTTTTTTCTCCAATCCTGGATTGGTTGCCCAATCAATAAGAAAATATTTACAATAATTCTAATTAGTTATTTATTTCTGTTACCTTGATCTTTGAACCTTCGAGGACTAAACTTGCGCTATACAGACAGTCCTTGTATATAGCAACTGAATTTATGGGCTTGTTCTGCATCCAACTTTTCGATGGTGCTTTGATCTCTAGCTGCCGGCTGTTTGTTATAACTAACTCCTGAATGAAGTAGCATAAGACTTGGCATTCGATCACTGAATATATGTTCAGATGGAAAAGAGAATCGAACTAACCTGTATGCTTGAATCCATGCAGCCTATGTACAACTTTCCCTGGGCTACCCTTATGCACTTCACTTGTTTTCTCTTGAAAATGTCATCAACTTTTCTTGATGCATCAAAAACCTGAAGACGATGGTTACATTGGCGGTATGCACTCATTTTGCTTGCATCTCATAAATTTATCACGCTCAGTTGTTAATGTCACTATTGTTATAGTCGTACCTTCGTTTTATGGCTTTGGGTAGTTGCGAAAATCAGTTCGCCCCAAGAATCTATATTTCTGATTGATTCTTTTGTTGGTATTACATCGATGCATTCAAGTTTCCTCTGGACCATTTGCCAAATCTGTAGAAGAGAAAGATTTACATTCAGATAATTAGGTCCCCTATTTCTATCTCTCTGATGAATATGAGAGTTTGACTAAGCCCCTGTTTGATGGCCATTATTTTCAAAAATGATGTTTTGAATAGTGATTTTTCGAAGAATGTGTAGTTAAAATATAGGACAAAGTTTTGGATTTATGTGCAAAATATTTTCTTGTATGATTCGTGTGGTTGAAATGAGTATGAGAATTAAAGAGTTTTGTTTTAAAGAAAGATAAACATGGACTAAGATTCGCTAATTTTATTACCTTAATCGTTTTGTCAGCAGATCCACTCAAAAGACAGTTCCCTGGTTCATAAAGCGAAAAACACGTCACAGCTTTTTTGTGCTCCTTGATGTCCTCTACAAGTGTGGCCGTCTGTCCTTTGATGCTCCAAACCTACAATGAACACCATTTGTAACATTGTTTCCATTAAATATAGTTGCTCTTCAATCTGTTCCTAATGCAATGATAGTTGAGAACCATTTAATTATTACATAAACGCAATTAAACGTTGTCTTAGTTCTCTTTCTCATGCTCCACCTCCCAACAAAAACAGTATTTCTTGTATTCTCTTGTGTAATCATGATGTATCCGCACGTTCAAAAGTAGGAAGACCATAGAAGTATCACAAACCTTGATTGAACCATCTGCATATCCACTATAAAGCTGTCCCGTGTAGTAGATGAGGGCAGTTACAGCTCCACTACATTTATGTCCTGCCTCCAGAATGTGTCTATGAACACAAGATATTCTCTGTTTTGACCATTTGCATTAAGAACAAGTTAGTACGTGAAAAAATAATCAATATAGATGTATATGCACGTGCAGATTTACTATTACTCAATGCATAATATTCTTGCAGCCTCTTGTGACATTAGTTAGTAGAACCCTAAGAAGCAGATACAAGCACACTGAACGCGATTTTTCATAAAATTAGGACATGGACATGTAGGGGAGACATCAATTAAAATAATATGGAAGTGCTGTAGTGAGATAACTGAGAAATATTTTTATCACTTACATGTTATCATGTTCAAAGTGATACATCTAATAGCCAAATATATCATATGATCAATGAGAAAACTGAAGCTCTGTTGGCAAACTCACCCACTTATGTGGCTGGAAATAATCAGCTACTTTCAGTAATTCTTCAGCCATCCAGGTAACATTTGAAAGGCGTCTCAGTGATTCTCGTACTCCTTCTGATAGATTAATTATTTTCTTCATTCCTATGAGAATAAACTCCAGCTTAATCCTATGTATTTAATAAAATGTATTCAGTTCGAGAATATTCTTCCACAGGGCATTACCTCTGCCAGAAGTGTAGTTATAGATGCATAGACAAGCCAAGAGTCTTTCTTCAAGATCGAACCCGGGATGCACATATTGCTCAATTGTATTTAATAAAATCTCACATGCAGCATTTCTCAATTCTTTTGGACATTTCACAACTTCACTCCCGAGCCAAGCGATAGCTGTAAGGCAGTCTCGTGATACTCTTTTGGACTTGCTCTTAAGACCCTTCTCCAAAGCATGGAAGACAGAAGTCCCGAAATTTAACATATGCTGTGCGATTTTGCTGCACCAGGCATCTATCCCAGAATCCTGTGAGTTCATGCATTTAAAGAATCTACTTTAACGTTTGTTTAAAATCTAGAACTATTGAATCGTCTTATCTAAAAGTTTAAGCTTTT
>CAIGRS010315897.1:0-10065 GCA_903798395.1 Fraxinus floribunda | reverse complement strand
ATTTGTACAAATATGTGTATAAAGGTCATGATTCGTATTACTTTTTCAGTTACACCAAACGAAACAGTGAAATAAATCAATGAAATTTCTGTTTATCAATCTGTTAGATGGATATCTCCACCTGAAGCTATGTGGAGGATTTTTTCGTTCAACTTAGCAGAACTTTATCCAACTGTTTATGCTTTACAACTTCACCTTGTAAATTATCAACAAGTATGATACGATGACGAAAATAATTTATTTACTATTATTGAGAACGAATATACAAGAAGAACAATGTTAACCAAATTTTTTTGAGTAAATGAAGCAAATGAATTTTCTCGTACATTATTGTCTCCAGATTTCCCAACACAATTCGTTTGGAATTCAGCTAAAAGATTTAGACTCCCAGGAAAAAACATATTGTCAGAGGCCAAATTGTCTCAACAAATCCATTTGAAGGAGAACGATATTTTTTACGTGTTCTTCTCAATCATATTTGAGGTCCAACATCATTTCATCATTTACGAACTTTAAATGGAATAACTTTTAGTACATATCAAGAAGCATTACTGTTACACAGTTTGCTAAACGAAGACAATCATTGTGAAGAATGTTATACTCTGCAATCCTGATCATCCAAAACTACTATGGAATAAATTTAAGAGTTATATGACTGATGATTACGTACATGAAAATAAACCTCTAGAGGTTGCTGAATTACATGCTTTAGAAGACATTGGTTCTATTCTAGAATCATTGGGTAAAACATAAATGATTATAAGATAGTGCCATTCAGTGTTAATGTAGATGAAAATGAAAGGTTGAGAAGAATGGTTGTAGAAGAGACAACAAATTTAGATATTGAATGAGGTTACGCTTATACAGCAAGCTTAAATAGTCGGCAACAAATTGCATACGATGCGATCATGAAAAAGTACATTGCAATTCAAGTGTAGTTTATTTCATCAATGGTCCAGGGGGAACATGCAAAACTTTTCTATATAAAGTGCTCTTAACTGGTGTAAGTCAAAATTTAGGGTGTGTTTGAGCCACATTATTTTGGAAGAATGTATTCTGGAATATAGATTGATGGAGAATGTGTGGTTGAAAAATAATGAAAAGTTATTGAAGTGATGAAAAATATTATTTTATTGAAGAATGTGCGGTTGAAAATTAGTAGAAAAGTGAGAATGAAAATTTTAATGTGTACCAAACATGGGCTTAATTGTTTTGGCTACTGCATCGTCCGAAATATCTGTATCTCTTTTACCTAGAGGCCGAACAACTCATTCAAGATTTAAAATTCCTTTGGAAACAGTTGGACAAATAAGATGTTCTATTAGTAAATAATCAGCTTTAGGAACTTTGTTGAAAATGTCAAAGTTAATACTCTGGGATGAGCACCTATGGTAAATCGTTATGCCATTGAAGCTGTCGATAAAATGCTGAAAGATATTACTGATTATAATTTCCCTTTTGGTGGGAAAGTAGTAGTTTTATGATGAGATTAATAACAAGTTTTACCAGTAATACCGAGGGGAAAAGATGACATCATAAAAGTTAGCTTAATTTTCTCTGACTTGTGACCTTTGTATTCACATCAACCAATGGTTGAGAACATGAGAGGTAAATTGGATCCCACATTTTGTGATTACTTGCTTAAAATTGGAAATAGAATAGACCAAGAACATAATTGTGATAGCATTGAAACATGTGAACACTCAAATAAATATTGAAAAGTCAAAATATATATATTCACATAGACTTCATCTATAAATCTTCTATAAAAACCTGAACTCAATACTTATTTTTCACATCTGCAACCACAAAAACGTATTACAATTACCACTTACACCTACCAACACTTCTTAAGTTCTAACTTCAATTTGCTACTGGTAATTTTTTGCATCTCCATTCTACAACTCTTTTCTTCATCTTTTACATTAACGAGTTATAATTTTATATTCATAACCACAATTTTTTTTATACTTTAACTTAATTTTCTTACAAGTTACAGATATCAATAAATGGCTACAACTTACAAGTTTATCCCACAAATTACTACATCAGAGAAAAACTGGTCTGCGAAGCTTATTATTACAGGAAAATAAGGGCTCAAAACTGCACGTAACTCTATAGCTTGATATCAAAATCTTATCTTCCTGGATTTGCAGGTAACTACGTACGAGGATTTTTCAACTTTTTCTATACTATATATTTCCTATTCACATGTTCATCTCATTTTAACATTGATCAAGGTAACAAAGTTACAGCTACAATGTATGGTGCTAATATTACAGCTCTTACTGACCAATTGACACTCGAAAAGACATATATAATCTCAAATGCAACTATCAAATATAACAAAAGTGAATTTAAAAGTACACCTGAAGAGAAGATTTGGAGTTTAACAGGAAGAATAAAGCTTGAGGAGCTCAATGAAAATAACTTAGACTTCTTGTTTTTCAAATACGAGCTCACTCCATTTCATGTACTAGATCATTATATGGACAAGAACACAAACATAAGTAAGAATGCTACCATACAAACTTTACAAGAAGATTTTCATGTAATGTTTCATAAGTATTCTGTTTATACTAACATTTAATACATACAAAATACATGACAGATGGGTTTTTTGTGTTCTTGTTGCAGATGTCATTGGTGTTGCTATAGAAGTTCGACAAAAATGGATTATCCAAACTCATTTTGATACCCAAGTCAGTCTTCAAGATGTCTATTGATAGATAAAAACTTTCTTTCAGACAATGATGTTAACTCTATGGGACACTTTTATTGAAATAGAGTGAGTTTCCATTGTTCAAAACCTACTAACAAAACCTATGATATGGGCTACAAATCTTAAAGTTTCTTCTTTTAATGGTAATTGAAACATCAATATACGCTTTCATTTAACATAATATGAACAAAACTAAAAAAAATAAACATAATAATTATTATGACTTTTCTTTCTTCTACATGCATTACACTCTCCACTAAAGCCAATAGCAACATTTTCATTAATGTTGAATCATTAGATGTGGCGACTACAAAAAGTGCTATTAAAACATATTTAAAATACTTTTTACCTTTCCCTCTTTCTACCAAAAAATAACGAAATACTATATTTTATGTTTTATATGTAATTGTGTAATTGTTCTTCACAGGATGTTAACGAATAAGGAAAAGCTTGACCAACTTACAGACGGGAACTCTTTTATTCCTATGAGCCCACCAAAGCTATTGCCCCCTATATACAACAATTCACATCAATTGTTGAATTACTGGGAGTCTATTTAGAGACTTTCTCTAAATTCTTTTATCGAATATACATAGCATACGTACATTTTCACTATGCACGCACCAAATACTTTTTTCTTACCTATATTCATAATTTAATAACACGTGCATTTTTGTAACAGAAAAAGATTTATTAAACCAATGCCCATTGGAAAATTATTACAACACATTAGAGATTTTGGTATATGTCCAGCACTAACTGCAAGAAAAAGTCAACTGCAGACTTAAGATAAATTCATAAATGTCGCTTCTGCAAATACGAGCATGCAAGACCTGAACCCCGATAAATTGAACTTTTAAACATATATTTTCATATCTACTAACATTAATATCGTTTAAACAATATAATATACCTAATTCAAACCAAATCTATCTCCAGAGCTAATGCTTTTGTTCGACTAGAAGACAAAATTAGACAGTTGGATGCAAACATCATCGGTGAAGCAACAGATGCTTTATTGGAAACCAATGTCAATACAATAATGGGGCATTTCCAATAGGTAAATCCCAAATACTAGCATTCTTTAAGAATATTTTTTCCAACACACAAATATACTAACAAGATACATTATAACTGTCACAGAATTCACACCAATACTCCCACTTTGGAATGCGAAAGCTTTTGATGACCACACCAATACTCCCACTTTGGAAAAATAACATGAATGATGAAAACGTCTACATTTCTTTTGTGCCATAGGAAGTTGTATACTATATCTTTTTTATATGTTTTGGAAAAAGCATCCTCATCTGTCTAAAGCAAGTTATCTACTATGCAGAACTTCATGAAGCAACAATGATTTTTGTTTTTTTTTTGTAAGTCAATGGGTTGCTATAAATATTTTGGATCTAATATGCAAATACAACTGATTGTATTGTACTAATGATCTATGAAACTTTTTTTATTTTCGTTTTTAAATAGTGTTCAATTACTCACTATTTAGTCCATTTTTTATTTACCCTTCCTCCTTAATTAAATATGTGATGCTTTAAATTGTTTCATCATCTTACACATTTCATCTCTCTCCTCAATATATTACCTTCTCTCAAGAAAATCAAACCACCAATGTCTATAAAATAATTTCCATACACTTCACTTATATGTACCTAATTTAACATTGCCAAAATATAATTTTAACTTTTTCATTCTCAAAAATATTAAATAACTTTAAACTCTATAACATATTTATCTGTATAAACAGATGACATTGTCATCTGTCACTGTAATTTATATATTACCGGTATATATACTTTTGTAAAAGAACACTTCTCTAATCTATCTATTTCATCTAACATTTTATTTAGCTTTGAGATCTACACATTTATTAATAAATAAATAAATAAGACAGTTTTATTCATATTATTATTTATTATAATATACTACGAAATTCAGAACATAGAACAACTATTCTCGACATAACAAAATTTTGTTTTCTTTTTAACTTATTAGTTGAATTTAAGCTTTGTAATAATGTAATGGACTCGAATATATGTGTCATCATCAATTTTGTACCTTATAGTGCATTTTTTAAAATATTTAAAACTAAAAGGAAAAAAAATTGTGTGTTTTATTATTAATGTAAAATCATTTTGAATTAAATAGATATTTAAAACTTTACTATATTAAATGAAATGTCATCTACCACTGTAATTTATATATTACCAGTATATATACTTTTGTAAAAGAACATTTTTCCAATATATATCTATCACATCTTGCATTTCATTTAGCCTTAAGATCTACACAATTTTTGATAAATAAATAAGACAGTTATATTCATATTATTATTTATTATAATATACTAAAAGAATTTGCATTAAAAATTGTTTTTTATTACATTTAGTCAATAACGTAGTATTTTAACGATAACTACGAGATTCAGAACACAGAACAACTATTCTCGACATCACAAAATTTTGTTTTCTTTTTAACTTATCAATTGAATTTAAGCTTGGTAATAATGTAATGGACTCGAATATATGTGTCGTCATCAATTTTGTACCTTATAGTGCATTTTTTAAAATATTTAAAACTAAAATGAAAAAGATTGTGTGTTTTATTATTAATGTAAAATCATTTTGAATCAAATAGATATTTAAAACTTTATTTTATTAAATGAAAACCACTATGGAATTAAATTTATTTTTAAATTTTCAATTATAATAATATAATCATTTAAACTTTCAACTACTAAACCATTTATCTCCTTCACAACACAATTTCACCATTCATTTGCATCACTACAATTCCCTACCCAAGCACACCCCCACCACCACCACCACCACCAAGCACGCCGCCAGTTCCACCTACCTATCAACCGGCACAAAAGGTAAATCACTAATCTCCACCCACAAAATAGTCAACTGAAATGTCTGTGTCCGTGTGGATCTGCACGGACCTGGTGTCCGCTAAAGCGCGGACCGGGTGTCCGCACAGTGCGGACACCTGTCCCATGAGGATCCGCACTGTCCACGCAGTGCAGACCCCTCGATATTACTATGCATGCGTAAAATTGCATTTTGTCGAATATCTACCATTTTTAGAGCTATTTAGATGGTCAATTCATAACAAGTGTTGTTTCTGACTTTGTTCTATGATTTATAAGTTTCTCAAGTTAAGGAATTCAAATTATATTGCAATTCTGGTTTTTTACTCTTCAGTTCTGTGATTTTCTCGTAACTAAATAAACAAAACAAGCCCCCCTATAATTATTTGCAAAAATCACAATGCTTTTGTTTAGGAAAGAAATTATTGGAATACTTGTAACGTAGATCACATAAAGTAGGCTTCATTTTTCATATGCTTTTGTGAAGTTTGGTTTCATAATTAAGATTGCAAAAAGATAGTCTTTGTCTCAGTCACATAGCTCTCTGAAGTGAACTGCTGTTTGATATGTTGTTTAGGCTGTCAAATTATATTATGATGACAGAAGGAAAATAGTTTATGCAGTATCTACTGAATCCTAATTAATTAATTTCCATCTCGATAAAGTTTTTTCAAAGATATATTATTTATGTTTTGTCACATTGAATATGTTTGGATACCTTTTCGGTGACTCCATCTTTCTTTTATTGGTTATTTGTACAGATGTCTTTGAAATATATAATGTCTCTGAACCAATGGTTTTCTGCGATCACTCAATTTCCAAATTATCAATATCTTAAAGATTTTGTAGAGCTTATCAATGCAGATCAACAAGCATCTTTAATGTGTAGCGATTTTCATGGATTTATATATAGAGTTATTTATAGAATAAAAGAAGAACAACAATTCAGTTGCAAATTAGTTCATGAATTTATAATAAGACTTGTCAACTGTGGGAAGAAGAACGAAGTTGGGGTGAAGTTAGATAACTGTTTGGCCCGCTTTGGTATGCAAGAGTTTTGTCTAATCATCGGATTACCTTGCCACGAGGTATCTATCATCTTGATTTCAACAATGATCGGCTAAGAAATCAATACTTTAATGGTACGAAAAGAATTAGTATGAGAATGCTTTTTGAAGTATTCCATCTATGTGAAGATCAAGAAGATAAATTTAAACTCGGATTGGTGATGTTGGTAGAATGTGTTTTAAAACCTACTGAAAGATACATTGATTACAGAACTCTGGGCATGGTTACGCACCTTCATGACTTCCTTGAGTATCCATGGGACCATAGATCATATTTTATTTTATTAAACTCATTGCAAGAATCGTAACTGGAACGAGTACAGAGAATGCAAAAAAATGAGCAAAACAAATGTAAATATTCATTACATGGATATCCACTTGCATTATAGGTACTTTTCTTCTATTCTTTTATTTTTCACCAATCTATATATAGTTTAGTGTACTCGTATAAATCTTATATGTCTAATATTTATTTTCAATTATGTTTCAATACTGGATATACGAAACATATCCACAAATTGGACAAAAAATTGGACACCGTAGATATAAAACATTATAGAGTCCAAGAATCATAGATGGAAGCCAAATAAGATATTAACGGAGAAAATAGTTAAGCAATTTTTTGCTATCTAAGAGGTAATTTAATTATTTAATTATATTTCTTTATTACCTTACATTATGCATTTAATTATATTGTTTTTCCTTTTCCAAAAAAAATTCGTAATAAATCATTTAAATACTTCATTACAATTACAGATCCAAATGCTTTTAGTGTTACAGCCTATGGAGGAAGAATTGCAAACACTGTGGTACACAACTCTTTCATTGCCACAGGACAATCAACATAATATACTAGATGACATTGTGAACGAAGAATTCAACAATGTACCACAACAAATCCCAAACAACACTTATAACATGCCGACTGGTCCTGGTACTTCAAGGACATATATTTGAGTTGGAGCAGGTGGCCCAAGTTCTACTTCTATTGTCTCCAACTGTGTAACTAGTGACAAAATGGAACAGACGTTGAACATATATAGGCAACATATAGTATCAGATGTATTTGGTTTGTGCGACAACTTGAAAACAAACATTGTTGAAGAATCAAGGAGACAAGAAGGCCACTACCAAGCAATTCTTCAAAATAAAAAAGAATTGTTTAAACAATATCAAAAGTGGCAACAAGACCATTATCAGCACATGAAATCTAGCATGCAACCTGTGGATATGTCAAGTTTGTGTGATAATTTCTTTAACGCAAGCATTGATGAAGAATTGCGAAAACAAAGTCCACTACCAGACACTTCCTGACAACCAGAAATAATTCTTCCAACAACAGCAACAGTGGCAAAAAGTACACTACCCAAGCATGCAATCTAGCATGCAAAATTATGTAAATACTAGTTTAAGTTCAGTAAGATCTTATATTGATGAACAAACTAGCAATATGCTAAACAAATTATTTGTCTGGGAATCAAACATGGAAGCTGTTATAGCTTCCCTCAAACAAAATGTTCGTGTCCATAGGAGTCTGGTTCCAAAGCATGCCTTGACATTTCAACAAATTGAAAATGTTGAAAAGTTGACAAAAGAAAAAGAAAAAAAAAAGCTAAAGGAAAAAGGATATAGTCTTCAACACCATCCACAGGTTATCTTTTAGAAGACTATCCTATAGACAGATAAGCAACAATTAGAGATTGGGTAATAAAGAATCTATCAAGGTAACCAATCTAATTCTACTTTATTAGTTTGAATATTATAATTATAATTTGATTTATTTCAAACTAATTTAAATTATGTTATACAGTGCATATTGGGATGATGAAACTAGCAATCTGTATGGAAGAAACACATTAAAAACTATAATGGACACAACACAAGATATCAATATTGCGGTTAGTAAAGTATAGTCATCATAATAAATTTCATGCCATACTTAACATATTTAGAGCATGTTCGATAGTGCTTAACATCCAATTAAAATTGAAAATATGACAGTTATTGGGTCTCACTCGTCTAATAAAAGTCAACAATAAAGGCTAGTTTTTTCAATTTTAATCCAATTTTAATCTCTACCGAACACGCCTTTAATTCACATCTATTTATTTTATTAGAATCTTGACTAAAGTAAAAACTGTTGAGCTTGCTCATTAACGACGGTTGCACCCTTGTTTCAAAAGAATATGCAATTCTAGATTTCAAATTTGAAAACGAATGTCCTCGCCAGATGATGCTGCAAATAAGCATACAAGAAGGGAGTGCCAGTACAGATTCACTGGATTTAACCATTTTAGGAGAGTACATAAATGGCAATTTGCCAATAACTGATCGTCCATGGATAACATGTAATTATCTATTAATTCCATGTTCATATCCAAGCAACAATTGATATCTCTTTCTTGTTAATATNACAAGAAGGGAGTGCCAGTACAGATTCACTGGATTTAACCATTTTAGGAGAGTACATAAATGGCAATTTGCCAATAACTGATCGTCCATGGATAACATGTAATTATCTATTAATTCCATGTTCATATCCAAGCAACAATTGATATCTCTTTCTTGTTAATATTAACTGGTTTTCCATCTGACTTAGCAAATGCAATTTTTCATTCATTGCTTCACTTGAGGTTGTCTAGATTCCAGATTGTGATAATAGTTGCAAGAGATTTGGAAAACATAATTTTGGATCCAATTCTTATATTTGTATGCCATATGGGTGTAAATTGTGCTGCCATTTCACACGTCCTTTCTGAGTAAGTTTTGTGTCCATACAATATCCATTGAACTCTTGATAGGTTTAGTACGATTAGACTAAAGAATAAAAACAAGAAACTGGTTTTGTAGGTAGTTGATCTCTGTGTTTCTCTTATTCAATTGTCATATGTGTAGTATTTTTTTCATTTCGTACATTCCTTCGATACCATATTTTTGTTTGTTCACAGCACCTTTAATATAAGATTTTGCTTATGTGAAAAATGTTTTTGTAGACACTTGATTTCTGTAATCCTCTCATGCAAATTAATGAAACAAGTTAATATATTACCTCCATGTCTTTAGGATTTGCAGTTCAGCAAATTCTTCAAGAATGGTTAGTCAATTAATAATGTTTTCCATTGCTTCAGTCAAATATATTCATTAACATTTTGTTATGTGATTGGGCATAGGTTTTTTGTTACTAGCAAGAGTTATAGCTGTGACTATCTGTGTGACTTTGGCTACATCAATGGCTGCAAGGCTAGGTCCAACACCTATTGGCTGCTTTTCAGATTTGCTTACAGGTCTCCAAATTGAATCATTTATAGAAGCAAATCTTTATTTCTTTTATACAAATGTGTTTATTAAAATTTTGTAATACAATCTCCCATCAATTCTTAGCATTCAAG
>CAIGRS010315888.1:0-10358 GCA_903798395.1 Fraxinus floribunda | reverse complement strand
GATCGCATTTTTATCGCAAACCAACAGATGTTGAATACACAGCCCTCGCCCTCCTTAAGCTTTCACGTTGCGACGAAGATTACTGGATCCGTCCAACCACCAATATGGTAGAATGGAGGAAGCCTGCACCTACAACCACCGCAAGAATCTCCGCTTCAGCCTCAGTCAATGTCATGAAGGTTACTGAACATTGTTCTCCGCCGGCACACAAACACGAGTTACTCGAGTGTGACGTGTGCGGGAAGTACCAAGCACTCGGTGGCTACAAAACAAGCCACCTTGATAGTTCTCAGTTTACCACCGCTACTTGTCCAACCATCAGTCCCGACGCCGTTGAAATCGTGGAAGACGTAAATCCCGCCGTCGCTAGCACTAGTGAAAGAACAAGCGCTTTAGCCTCCACCGGTGATGACAAGAAATCAAAGGAACCCTTTTGTCCTACTATTACAGCATCTCCGCCGGCCCAGAATCATGATTCGCACGAATGTGACGTGTGCGGCAAATCTTTTCTCTCGTACCAAGCACTCGGCGGCCACAAAACCAGCCATCGTGATAGGGCTCAATTCGCCACCACAACTGCAATCACAATTGCCTCTAATGTCTCTTATCTCAACCCAGGCGGTAGGCTTCACGAATGCAACAAATGTTACAAGACTTTTTCCACTGGCCAGGCTTTGGGTGGCCACATGCGGCGGCACTATGAAGGTGTGCTCGGCAGTGGCAAGAAAACCAATGTAACGACATCCAAGGGCGGCGTCTCCAGCCACTGCAATAGCAATGGGCACGTGGCTCACGACTTCGACTTGAACCTCCCCGCCTTACCAGAAGATGAAAGTCCTATGCCTTGAAAGAAACAGCGTTTGGATGAATGAACTGTTTTACATAAATTGAATGTTTTCTGGATTTTATTTTTTTGTATTTTCTGTAGAGAAATATTCTTCGGGTTCTTGTTTTTGGTGTCAAAAGAAATTTACGATTGATATATACAACACGTAGTTTTTATATATTTGGTCATTACAATATTTATTTGCTTTTATTTCATATTTAAATCATTACAAAGGGTGACTTTAATGCAAATTTTTCTATAATAATTTGAGTTGAAACTAGGGTGGGGAAGAAACCTCAACAAGGAAGTCAAATGATATACTATCTATCGTGAAATCTATCTTATAAAGAACCAAAATGTATTTAATTGGATGAGGACTCACATGTCATGAAAAATAAGTTAGGGACTAAAATGCTATGTAAGTCTTGTGGGTGAGCTTGGTTGGAGAATACGAAAATTTTCTATTTTTTTTTTTTATGTTAATAATATGTATTTAATTGATTTATTTGTATTTTGAAAAGAGATGCGATTCTATTTGCAATTTTCATTTTTTGTTGTTTTACTACTTTCTTTTATATTTATTTATTTAAAGAGAAACTCAAATATGTCATTCAATGGCCAAAATAGAGGGAGTCACGAGTTTGCTACTTAATGGAAAGATCGATCATGGATTATGCTAGAAAAATGTTTGACGGTAAATTTGTCACATTTCACAATGGTTTAGGAATGAAAATGCAAATTTTCCTAAAACTAAAATGAGATTATAACGAAAAGGAAGTATCGAGCCTCACGAAACGTTTAAATAATAAGTGAATGAGAGTGGTGAGCATATGATTAAAATCAATGTTTACTGTACTTACAAATTTTATCCCAACAAGCCGTTAGATGAGAGTGGTTTTGAAAGCATGTATTCTGAAATAGTAAATTGATGAGAATGTGTGGTTGAAAAAGAAAGAAAAGTTGTTGATGTGATGAAAAATGTGTGATTAAAAATGAGTAGAAGAATGAAAATGAAAATTTTGATATTGATCAGGGGCTATATAACTAATTGAACCCGCAAATTTGGGTTATGATAGCCCTTTTTGTTTGGGTAAAAAATCAAACTTTAGTAAATTTTGACAATTTTATGTTGTTAAAATTTATAAATTTCACGAAATATTTGATCAAAATTAATTATGTAATTCCATTGATACTTCAATTTTAATTTTTAATTAAACCAAACATTGCTTAACCAATTTCGGTTTAAAACCTCCGCAGCATTAAAAAATGAGAAAAATCAATAATTGGTAAAATAGCAATGAGTCCTTCAGTTTATACTTATCCAGTTATGGGATTGGGTCCTCAACTTATTCATATTTAGAAAATAGGTCCTTATAAACTATTAAAAACTGAATTATTTCAATTAAAATACAATTATATCCTTATTTTCCACTATCTATATAATAATAATCAATGACACCCTTCTTCATGAATTTTTAACTAATGTTGCAAATGTAAATTACAAGTCCCAGATAAATCTCAGCAAAAAAAAAGTCCACAAATACCCATAACTACTGTAGAAGATGACATTAAAATCGTGAATCCCAGTACAAACAAATTAAAACCAGTCGAAGAACAGGAAGGATGCGAACTGAGTAAGATTTGGGAGATTGGAAATTGGATTGCCTCTCCTCAATAGTTAAAAGGGTAGACATGACATGTTTGTGATTGAAACTATCGCTTATTTTTGCCACTCTTTCTAGATTTAGAAGGGCCGGCTGTTGAGGTGGAGGCTGGTTCTTGTTTCTTTGTTCGACCTGGGTGTCTCGGGACCAACTCTGCTACATGAAACATTAGCTGTTTCCCTGTAAAATTATCCCAACGTGTTAAACAAAAAAGAAGCAGTAATTGCACTCTGGAACATCACAAGATTAATGATTAATAAAAAATCGACATATGGTATGAATATTTTGTGAATTTGCACTAATTGGCAAGAATCTGCACGTGTTGAGTGTTTCTATCAAGTTCTCTAAATAATTCTATTTGCTACAGAAGTATGATGCTATGCGAGAAGAGCCAAAGCAGCATTTTCGCAATCCTCCTCTTAGATAGTCAACATACAATCACAATTCTCCCACACTGGAATTCTTATATACATTAAAACTGAATCTGCAGTGTGCACGGAAGTGCAAAACTTTGTTTAGAGGTAAAATTTGGCAAAATATCTCCGCTAAGCACAACTGAAGTAATCTTCACTTCTTTTGTATATTGCCCAGCATTTTGTTCCGTAACAAGCACCTCAAATGATGGTAAAATTTTATATAGTCAACATACAATTATAATTCTCCCACACCGGAATTCTTATTATATTAAAACTGTATCTGCAGTGTGCATGGAAGGGCAAAACTGTATTTGGAGATAAAATTTGGCAGAATATCTCCACCATGCACAAGTGAAGTAATCTTCATTTCTTTTGCATGCTACCCAGTATTTTGTTCCATAACAAGCACCTTAGATGATGGTGAAATTTTATATAATCAACATACAATAACAATTCTTCCACACCTGAATTCTTATTATATTAAAACTGAATCTGCAGTGTGCACAGAAGGGAAAAACTGTGTTTGGAGGTAAAGTTTGTCAGAATATCTCCACTAAGTGCAACTAAAGTAATCTACACTTATTTTGCATACTATGTTTGGAGGTAAAATTTCGCAAAATACATCAACTAAACACGACTGAAGTAATCTACACTTCTTTTGCATATTGCCAGCATTTTGTTATGTAACAAGCACCTCAGATGATGGTGAGATTTTGTGTAGTCAACATACATTACAATTCTCCCACACCGGAATTCTTATTATATTAAAACAGAATCTTCAGTGTACACGAGAGGGCAAAACTGTGTTTGGAGGTAAAATTTGGCAGAATATATCCACTAAGCACAACTCAAGTAATCTAAACTTCTTTTGCATATTGCGCAACATTCTGTTATGTAGCACACACCTCGGATGATGGTGAAATTTTATGCAGCGAGGCAACAACAATTGTTGAAGGCAAGAAGCAGTTTTCTGATGTCTGGACTCAAGAATTACATGGCACAAGAAGAGAATGGTTCTAATTCAAGAGGTTCTGTGTTTATGGAGAATGATTATGCTTTGGACATCGCTAGTATTATAATTTTATGCATCTCTCTACCCACTATTTTTTTCCCTACTATGTTTGCCAGATAACTAACTACTTACAATTCCTCTCTACAAATTGTTAACATTTCTCTTCAATTTCCTCCTTTATTTATAGTGAAAATTCTCACATTGCAGCACGAAAATTTTCACAAACACTGCAAAAATTAGCTACCTTCTTTGTATGAATTTTGATATTAATCTTCCACCATATAGCCACTTTGTTGGAAAAAAATGGTAAAAAGAAATTGCATGCGTGCATTTAATGCCAAGGAGAAAAATTGTCCATGAATTTAATGTCAGATGAAAATTCCAATATATATTAAATGCAAAGATTGAAAATTGGTATTATTTCTTCAGCTGAAAAACCCGTAATAATGAACTTGCAAAATAGATCTATTTATCATAAAGAGAATCGTCGTTCCAGACACTACTTCACCTTAATTGTTATTTGATAATACAGAGAACGCAACTAATGTTTGCAGTTTTTGTGAAAATTGTGGTGCTGTAATGTGAGAATTTTCACAATAAATAGATGAGGCAGCTGAAGAGAAATGCATACAATTTGTGGAGAGAAATTGAAAGCAATGAGTTACCTACTACACATAATAAAGAGAAAAATAGTGAGTAAAGAGAGAGAAAATTATAAAGAGAAACACATTGATTTCTCATGAGTGTTTCCTACTTAATTTCTCCTATTACAATAGAGAATAGTTGTTATCTCCATGTATTTAGAGAGTGCTATTGTAAGTTTTTCTACTACAGTGAAATACTTTTATACTTGCCCGTAGACACAGCCTAAATTAAGTGAACCATGTAAATATTTTAGTCCATTTTTAACTATATTTTTCTCAATTCCACTTTAGTTGCAAACCAACCTTGACCCACATTTTTCGTAACATGTTTCATTAATCAGATTGGGAAATGAACAAAGAAGCACCGACAAGGACATCGTGTCGAACACGCCAATACGCGATTTTTCGAAAAAGTTCCAACACGATATGTCGTCGACACGTTAATTAATTTTTTTTTAAATGAATCTTTTAATTTTTTCTTGCAATTTTCGTGTAGGATAATTGAAAAGAAAGGGGATTTGGCTTCTTTTACAAGATTGATTTTTAAGTGAAGGTAATATGGTAAATTAAAATGGTAAAAGTTTACCTCCTTTTTAGATTTAGAATACCTCTCTCTTGTTTTATAATTGAGGGTAAAATAGTAATTCAAAGTTAACATCATTTATGTTTACAAATTACAATTCATCCACAAACCCGCCTCTTCATTTCTCTGTCAACAAAATAAGGTATACTATTCTTCTTCCTCAGCCGCCACTTACTGTTCTTCCTCAGTCGCGACTTACTATTCTTCCTCAGCCGCCAACTGAAATTGCAGCATGAACAGTTCTTCTAAAACTGACTCGTGAATTTGTTACCTAAACAGTTCTTCCACAAAACTTAATTTTTCAATTGCTTTCTTCAGTTTTTCTTTACATTAGCACTCCACAAGGGCCTCCAACACGTGTCGGCGACGTACCGGTGTCCGATACATGTCGGACACCGATACGCTGAAGCCGACAACGTATCAATGCTTCCCAGGAAATAGAAATATTGAAGTTTCTCTTTAACATGAATCAGATGGAGAAAGAAACTTGCTAAGCAGTGATGGAAAATCTAAAATTAATTCAGAAATAACTTATATGAAATGCAGAACAGAACAGCAAAAGTAAATTGATTTGGTCAGTTTCAGTCTCATATAAACCCACTACAGATAGAGCAACTGGATAAATAAAAGTTTTATGGGTGCTGATTGAATGTGAAATTAAAATGCATGTTCTCGATGGCTAGTTTGTCTAGGGAAAGTTGAGACATTCTTCACCTCAAAAAGTAGAGAAAAAAGTGATAGCTGCATCTAACATCTCATCGGCGTATCAAAATCTTGACAGAAAGAAAGTCATGAAACCTTAATCAAAAAGACCAATGACTTGTAATTAAAGCCAAGTTCAAATTTGATAGATACCCATCAAAATTATAAGCAAAGATTGTTTCTCTGAATTTCTCATGTCAATGGGTAATCTAACAGTCGTGGAAAATTTATATACAATGTCAAATTTTCTCATATTATTAGAAGACTAATGCCCAATGTAATTATTTTAAACAGTGTCTTATGGAAACAAGTAATGTTCATTTTATTTGTAAAACTCAAGGATATCGTGTAAATAGACAAATGATATTTCTGTTTCGTCTTGTCAACTCCAAATATATCCTTGTTGAAATCCTTTTCGGCAGTTTAAGTTTGCTAAAAATTATTAATGTTGGAGAAAACAGACCCACAGACTTGGAGAATGGAGCAAAAACTCAACATTTATCAATGCTGAAAATATATTTTTTTGAAGTGAAAAAAATTCAATAAATGTGGTCCAACGCAGTCCTGCTCTTTTATTTCTTTCAATAAACTAAAAGAATAGCACTTCAGAGTTAAAATGAACACACCTAGTTTTCCTACTACTTTTTCTTATTTACATAATCTATATTATCATATTAGAAGCTAAGTGAGAGGATTAGCTCATCAATTGGAGCATCATCTGCATAATGAAGTCATTCGAGATAATGTATGTTCATGAATTACATGAGAGATATAGCACACTAATATCACATTCAAAGGCCATCATTTTACCGTTTATAGACAGAACTGAATTGATCACACTAAAAAATTCAAGAATCAACCAATTCGACTCCATACCGAGCTATATCCCCCTTAACACACTAAAATCGAAAATAAATAATCAAACAAAAAAGAAACCAATATTAAAGCCGCAAAATGTGAAAAATAAAAAAATTTCACTTACTAGAAGAAATGGCTGGATTGTATAGACTCCCATTTTCTCTTTTCAACTGAACCCTTACTCTCCCTCTTTGCATAAAATCCCTAGGATATGCCTTCTCACTCTATAATATAACCAAGTCAGGTAAAAACATCAAAATTCATACATAAATACACAAACTATATGCAAAATTATTAAAGAAGTTTTTATAAAAAAGATCACACAGACCCATCAAAATTTATAAAAATGCACAAAACATATGCATAAATACTAAGGAATTATTATATAACAAAACCTGACAAACCCATCAAAATTCACAAAAATACCCAAAATGTATGCTTGTAAACTAAAAATCTTATTAAAAAGGGCATAAATCATATAAGTTATACCTCAATAGCGCATGGGAGTTTCAGGTGGCTGCAGCAATCATAAATCTCAGCATAAGTAGGGTTTTCACATGCTTTACTGATATTGATCCTCCTACCCTCGGCAATTGTTTTCTTCGAATTAATGTAAATTGGGTAAAACACTACCCATTTCTTGATATTCTGTATATCCCCCTCCATATTTCCTGTTATCAAATCAATATTTTTAAAACAAATCCAATTATTCAGGACAAAAAGGCATGAGATTCACGAAGAAAATTACTCATAACAACGAAAAAACATTAGTTTATATGAGAGATTAGATTATTTAATTTCCCCTTAAATTTCTTCTGTAGAGAGAGAAACCGAAAGTGAATAAAGAAAATAGAATGACTCGAGATGAAATGGGTTGGGGATTATTCAGAATAGCACAGTCAAAATTTAGACAACGAGCCTAACTTGTGTCAAAGCTTTATATATCCACATCTACAATCTATATCTATCTATAATATTTAAAAAGGAAGGATTAGAAACTTTTGAAGGGGAGTTATATTGCTACCAGTGGTGGGTGCAGACTTTTTGAGAAAACTTGCAAAAATGTTGTGAAATAAATTAAAGTGCTACAAACAATGATAAGAAGAGCACTTCCAGTATGCATATTAACTTTACAAGCTACCACGGACTCAATCCATTCAACTACTTCATTTCAATTAGAATGGCAGAAAATGATAATAAGAGTATTTTTGCCTTTCAATAAAATATCCTGATAATTTATATGACAATGTCAAATCTCAATTTTAACCACACATTTTGTACGACCCTCAACTATTACCCATGTATCCACCACTAATTTCTATCACATTATAATATAAATAACTTATAATGAAACCCACACAAGCACTAAATATATGCTGATCACAAATCACAAATCTAAAATCACAAATATATTTAGAAATCTGAAATTCGAGAATCAGATAATGATCGAACTTTAGGCAAAGCAAAGAAAAACTGACCTTTGGACTGGCGGTTGGCGGTGGGCAGAATGGTGGTGGCCCGCGTGGCGGACTGGCGGCAGGGATGACCAGGCTGAATCGAACAAGGTTGAATCGCGGCCGCGGGCAGTGGAAACGTTAGGTTGGAGGGTTTTTTGCAAAAGGTATATCAAATTCCAAGGGGAGGATTTTACACGAGGAGGAGGAAACGGGATTACGATTGTAAATCTGATTCTCTGTCATTTTTTTTTTTTAAGCATTTTTAATTTGTGGGTCACGCGACCCGATTACTTGATTTTTATTTCATGCATCACAATTTTTACTCATTGTAACAATTATTTACTTAACTTTTTTTAATCAAATTCTTATATTCAACTTTTGTCCTTAATGATAATTTATGTCAAAATATTTGTTTTCATACTTTGAAATAAGAAAAAGTATTTTTTTCACACTTTCTATTTATTTGTTAGTTAAAAACATGATGAAAAAATATGTTAATTTACGTAATTTCAACAAACTTTTGAACAAAAAACTGTTATAAAGTACAAAATGTGTTAACTACTAAAAAGATTGAGGATAAGAATGATATGAAAAATCGTTAGGAATATAAGTATTATAGTGAGAAAAGATTTAAGAACTGTAAGTGCAATTAAAACGTGATGTAAAAAATAAAAATTATGGTGTAAACATAATTATTACCTACTTTTGAATACCAATTTTATTCTTATTATTTAGCTATACGTGTCAATACACTCTTATTTGATTTATAATTTTGTCCTTAAATTTTTTTTTATCAAATATGTCCTTATTTATCTTCCTAATTTTTCATGGATTAAGTTAATTTTTTAACTTAAAATATTAAACATGGTTGGAAAGATTGAGGAGAAACTTTTGAATATAAATTTTACCCTTATATGCTTATCGTATGGGTAATTATATTACCACTACAAAATTTACTTCTCACATCACAATTTTACTACTTACTTAGATGACCCTAAATAAAATTACATAATTAACCTTATTTTTAAATTTTCTTTTTAAGTTTTAACATCAAATAATTTCCATTGACACCACAATCATTAAATTAACTAATTTTTAGTATATTTATCCCATGAAATAATTCATTGTTCCACCACCATCATGAACCTAATTTTTTCTCTGTTCTTTATCATTTATTCTCCAAATCTCATCATCTCATAATTGTTAGTTCTCCATGTCAAAGGAAAAACTAAATCTTCAATCCAACAATGTCTGGCCGTGGCAAGGGAGGCAAGGGATTGGGCAAAGGAGGAGCAAAGAGGCACAGAAAAGTCCTCTGCCTGTCTGCCATAACATCCAGGGTATTACAAAGCCCNGGGGGGCGTTAAACGCATTTCTGGGTTAATCTATGAAGAAACTTGTGGGCTTCTGAAGATTTTTTTGGATCTAAAATATGTCAAGAAAAGAAGAAGAAAATCTAAAATCTATTAGGTTTTGATCTTTGTTTTAAGTTTAATCCACAGTTTCTCTGTTAG
Source organism: Fraxinus floribunda (assembly GCA_903798395.1). Taxonomy (NCBI): domain Eukaryota; kingdom Viridiplantae; phylum Streptophyta; class Magnoliopsida; order Lamiales; family Oleaceae; genus Fraxinus; species Fraxinus floribunda. The sequence continues at coordinate 682 of CAIGRS010315888.1, read as the reverse complement.
TAATCAAATTAGGTGCCGACGTGCCGTGGAATGTAGATTTTTTCTGGTAATTCAATGGATTTGTTTTTTGATATAAAAAAAATATATATATATATTCTTCCCCAAATCTCAACGAAGCAGAGAGTTAATACTTAATATTATTAACTAATCCTAATATCCTATATCAATTATTTCTCATCTACGTAATGTGGGAAATTGTTGAGAAAATGAAGATTAATGGTGGTGATATGTACACCATAATTTTGTATTATGTTTTTTTTTTTATTATTGATTTAGGGATATAATTGTAAATTTATTGTGGTGTATTTATTAAAAACATATTTTAATTGTGGTGTGATTATAATGTGGTGTAGTTAGTAAATTTTGTTGTGGTAATATAATTACCCTTATCGTATTTATAGTTAGTTATAGAGAAATGAACTTTTGAATGTCAATTTTACCCTTATATGTTAGTTAGTTTTAGAATTAGAATTTAATTTAATTTTTTTGTCAAATATGTCCTTATTTAATCTTCCTAAAATTTTCATATATTAAGTTAATTTAGCAACTTATAACATTAAACACGGTTCTCATCTTTCAGCCAGTTGATCTTTAAACGAAATATAGTTTATAAATAGTTTATAATATAATGTTAAATAATATGGTTATTTCTATATAAATATGTTTCTTTATCAAAAAAAAA